>CM055875.1:8855000-9105000 GCA_029582165.1 Portulaca oleracea
AATTTCTTGAATTGTAAATAAAAATCTGGAAAGAAATTTAAAATAAAATACAATTTACTGCGATGTGATTGGTTTATACTCCGAGAAACGCTCCTGTGGCTTTTTTCGTGGGGCTCATAATAATTTCTTAATTGTGATTGGTTGAGACTCCTTGAAACGCTCTCGTTGCAGTATTTGCTGGGTCCCACATAGATTGTCATTATAGGTATATAGATTATTATTATTATTATTATTATTGATATTATTATTATTATTATTGTTACTATGTGAGTATTATTATTATTATTCTTACTTGATTATTATTATTATTGCTATTGTTATTAGTATTATTATTAGTATGATTGTTATTATTACTAGTTGTATTATTATTATTGGTACTAGGCCTCAACTCAGTGCGATGCAGTGAACTCAATTAGTTATTTTTGAAATTTTATAAAAGTCATGAATGTGAAACTTACTTATGAATATTGAGAAAAATGTTTATGAATATGAAACTTATTGATGGGGAAGGTAAAAGATTATGTGTATATGATTTTGAAGTGCGATAAGATTGATCTATTTTGCTCCTGACTGTAGATAAATAGAGGTTTAATTTTGGGATATTTATTATGTTGTTTGGAAAAGTAGATGCATATAATAAAATATCTGGGAAATAGATATAACCTCTAACAGATGTGTAATATTTATACAGATATCTACAAAAACTTATGAATCTCATTGACCTAACCGCAAGAGTCATGTTAATAATCTAATTGGTCATGGTTTTGGAGTGTTTCTGATATTAAGGTCATTAGTTACGGATGATTTTGTTTTAGTGGAGTAATTAAATTAAAATTGAATACTACTGTTTGGGATTTCGTAGGATTCGTTTAAGGATATATATTTTTTAATTTCTTGAATTATAAATAAAATCTGGAAAGAAATAGAAAATAAAATACAATTTAAATTAAAATTGAACATTACCGTTTGAGACTTAATAGGACTTGTTTTGAATATAATTGTTGTCAAACAGACGTGGATTAATAATACATTTTTTAATTTCTTTAATTGTAAATAAAATTAGGAAGGAAATTGAAAATAAAATACAATTAAAATAAAAATAAAACACTACTGTTTGAGACTTAGTATGACTCGTTTTGAATGTAACTACTGTCAAGAAAACATGGATTAAAGATATATTTTTTTAATTTCTTTAATTGTAAATAAAAATCTGGAAAGAAATTGAAAATAAAATACAATTTACTGCGATGTGATTGGTCTATACTCCGAGAAACGCTCCCGTGGCTTTTTTTCGTGGGGCTCACAATGATTTCTTAATTGTGATTGGTTGAGACTCCTTGAAACGCTCTTGTTGCAGTATTTGTTGGGTCCAACATAGATTAGTATTATAAGTATATAGACTATTATTATTATTATTATTATTATTATTATCGATATTATTATTATTATTATTGATATTGATATTACTATTGTTACTATGTGAATATTATTATTATTCTTACTTGATTGTTAGTATTGTTATTGTTATTAGTATTATTATTAGTATGATTGTTATTATTACTAGTAGTATTATTATTATTGGTACTAGGCCTCAACCCGTGCGATGCACGGAATGTGAAACTTATTGATAGGGAAGATAAAAGATTATGTGTATATGATTTTGAATTGCAATAAGATTGATCTATTTTGCTCCTGACTGTAGATAAATAGAGGTTTAATTTTGGGATATTTATTATGTTGTTTGGGAAAGTAGATGCATATAATAAAATATCTGGGAAATAGATATAACCTCTAACAGATGTGTAATATTTATACAGATATCTACAAATACTTATGAATCTCATTGACCTAACCGCAAGAGTCATGTTAATAATCTAATTGGTCATGGTTTTGGAGTGTTTCGAATATCAAGGTCATTAGTTACGGATGATTTTGTTTTAGTGGTGTAATTAAATTGAAATTGAATACTACTGTTTGAGATTTCGTAGGATTCGTTTAAGGATATATATTTTTTAATATCTTGAATTATAAATAAAATCTGGAAAGAAATAGAAAATAAAATACAATTTAAATTAAAATTGAACATTACCGTTTGAGACTTAATAGGACTTGTTTTGAATGTAATTGTTGTCAAGCAGACGTGGATTAATAATATATTTTTTAATTTCTTTAATTGTAAATAAAATTTGGAAGGAAATTGAAAATAAAATACAATTAAAATAAAAATAAAACACTATTGTTTGAGACTTAGTATGACTCTTTTTGAATGTAACTACTGTCAAGCGAACATGGATTAAAGATATATTTTTTAATTTCTTTAATTGTAAATAAAAATCTGGAAAGAAATTGAAAATAAAATACAATTTACTGCGATGTGATTGGTCTATACTCCGAGAAACGCTCCCGTGGCTTTTTTTCGTGGGGCTCACAATGATTTCTTAATTGTGATTGGTTGAGACTCCTCAAACGCCTCACGTCAAGATTTCTGGTCCACATAGATTGTCATTATAGGTATATAGACTATTATTATTATTATTATTATTGATATTATTATTATTATTATTATTGTTACTATGTGAGTATTATTATTATTATTCTTACTTGATTATTATTATTATTGTTATTGTTATTAGTATTATTATTAGTATGATTGTTATTATTACTAGTTGTATTATTATTATTGGTACTAGGCCTCAGCAATGCGATGAGTGAACTCAATTAGTTACTTTTGAAATTTTATAAAAGTCATGAATGTGAAACTTACTTATGAATATTGAGAAAAATGTTTATGAATATGAAACTTATTGATGGGGAAGGTAAAAGATTATGTGTATATGATTTTGAAGTGCGATAAGATTGATCTATTTTGCTCCTGGCTGTAGATAAATAGAGGTTTAATTTTGGGATATTTATTATGTTGTTTGGAAAAGTAGATGCATATAATAAAATATCTGGGAAATAGATATAACCTCTAACAGATGTGTAATATTTATACAGATATCTACAAAAACTTATGAATCTAATTGACCTAACCGCAAGAGTCATGTTAATAATCTAATTGGTCATGGTTTTGGAGTGTTTCTGATATTAAGGTCATTAGTTACGGATGATTTTGTTTTAGTGGAGTAATTAAATTAAAATTGAATACTACTGTTTGGGATTTCAGAGGATTCGTTTAAGGATATATATTTTTTAATTTCTTGAATTATAAATAAAATCTGGAAAGAAATAGAAAATAAAATACAATTTAAATTAAAATTGAACATTACCGTTTGAGACTTAATAGGACTTGTTTTGAATATAATTGTTGTCAAACAGACGTGGATTAATAATACATTTTTTAATTTCTTTAATTGTAAATAAAATTTGGAAGGAAATTGAAAATAAAATACAATTAAAATAAAAATAAAACACTACTGTTTGAGACTTAGTATGACTCGTTTTGAATGTAACTACTGTCAAGCAAACATGGATTAAAGATATATTTTTTTAATTTCTTTAATTGTAAATAAAAATCTGGAAAGAAATTGAAAATAAAATACAATTTACTGCGATGTGATTGGTCTATACTCCGAGAAACGCTCCCGTGGCTTTTTTTCGTGGGGCTCACAATGATTTCTTAATTGTGATTGGTTGAGACTTCTTGAAACGCTCTTGTTGCAGTATTTGTTGGGTCCAACATATATTAGCATTATAAGTATATAGACTATTATTATTATTATTATTATTATTGATATTATTATTATTATTATTATTATTATTATTATTATTATTGATATTACTATTGTTACTATGTGAATATTATTATTATTCTTACTTGATTGTTATTATTGTTATTGTTATTAGTATTATTATTAGTATGATTGTTATTATTACTAGTAGTATTGTTATTATTGGTACTAGGCCTCAACCCGTGCGATGCACGGAGTGAACTCAATTAGTTACTTTTGAAATTTTATAAAAGTCATGAATGTGAAACTTACTTATGAATATTGAGAAAAATGTTTATGAATGTGAAACTTATTGATAGGGAAGATAAAACATTATGTGTATATGATTTTGAAGTGCAATAAGATTGATCTATTTTGCTCTTGACTGTAGATAAATAGAGGTTTAATTTTGGGATATTTATTATGTTGTTTGGGAAAGTAGATGCATATAATAAAATATCTGGGAAATAGATATAACCTCTAACAGATGTGTAATATTTATACAGATATCTACAAAAACTTATGAATCTCATTGACCTAACCGCAAGAGTCATGTTAATAATTTAATTGGTCATGGTTTTGGAGTGTTTCGAATATCAAGGTCATTAGTTACGGATGATTTTGTTTTAGTGGTGTAATTAAATTGAAATTGAATACTACTGTTTGAGATTTCGTAGGATTCGTTTAAGGATATATATTTTTTAATTTCTTGAATTATAAATAAAATCTGGAAAGAAATAGAAAATAAAATACAATTTAAATTAAAATTGAACATTACCGTTTGAGACTTAATAGGACTTGTTTTGAATATAATTGTTGTCAAACAGACGTGGATTAATAATACATTTTTAAATTTCTTTAATTGTAAATAAAATTAGGAAGGAAATTGAAAATAAAATACAATTAAAATAAAAATAAAACACTACTGTTTGAGACTTAGTATGACTCGTTTTGAATGTAACTACTGTCAAGAAAACATGGATTAAAGATATATTTTTTTAATTTCTTTAATTGTAAATAAAAATCTGGAAAGAAATTGAAAATAAAATACAATTTACTGCGATGTGATTGGTCTATACTCCGAGAAACGCTCCCGTGGCTTTTTTTCGTGGGGCTCACAATGATTTCTTAATTGTGATTGGTTGAGACTCCTTGAAACGCTCTTGTTGCAGTATTTGTTGGGTCCAACATAGATTAGTATTATAAGTATATAGACTATTATTATTATTATTATTATTATCGATATTATTATTATTATTATTGATATTGATATTACTATTGTTACTATGTGAATATTATTATTATTCTTACTTGATTGTTAGTATTGTTATTGTTTTTAGTATTATTATTAGTATGATTGTTATTATTACTAGTAGTATTATTATTATTGGTACTAGGCCTCAACCCGTGCGATGCACGGAATGTGAAACTTATTGATAGGGAAGATTAAAGATTATGTGTATATGATTTTGAAGTGCAATAAGATTGATCTATTTTGCTCCTGACTGTAGATAAATAGAGGTTTAATTTTGGGATATTTATTATGTTGTTTGGGAAAGTAGATGCATATAATAAAATATCTGGGAAGTAGATATAACCTCTAACAGATGTGTAATATTTATACAGATATCTACAAATACTTATGAATCTCATTGACCTAACCGCAAGAGTCATGTTAATAATCTAATTGGTCATGGTTTTGGAGTGTTTCGAATATCAAGGTCATTAGTTACGGATGATTTTGTTTTAGTGGTGTAATTAAATTGAAATTGAATACTCTTTGTTTGAGATTTCGTAGGATTCGTTTAAGGATATATATTTTTTAATTTCTTGAATTATAAATAAAATCTGGAAAGAAATAGAAAATAAAATACAATTTAAATTAAAATTGAACATTACCGTTTGAGACTTAATAGGACTTGTTTTGAATGTAATTGTTGTCAAGCAGACGTGGATTAATAATATATTTTTTAATTTCTTTAATTGTAAATAAAATTTGGAAGGAAATTGAAAATAAAATACAATTAAAATAAAAATAAAACACTATTGTTTGAGACTTAGTATGACTCTTTTTGAATGTAACTACTGTCAAGCGAACATGGATTAAAGATATATTTTTTAATTTCTTTAATTGTAAATAAAAATCTGGAAAGAAATTGAAAATAAAATACAATTTACTGCGATGTGATTGGTCTATACTCCGAGAAACGCTCCCGTGGCTTTTTTTCGTGGGGCTCACAATGATTTCTTAATTGTGATTGGTTGAGACTCCTTGAAACGCTCTCGTTGCAGTATTTGCTGGGTCCCACATAGATTGTCATTATAGGTATATAGACTATTATTATTATTATTATTATTGATATTATTATTATTATTATTATTATTGTTACTATGTGAGTATTATTATTATTATTCTTACTTGATTATTATTATTATTGTTATTGTTATTAGTATTATTATTAGTATGATTGTTATTATTACTAGTTGTATTATTATTATTGGTACTAGGCCTCATCCCGTGCGATGCACGGAGTGAACTCAATTAGTTACTTTTGAAATTTTATAAAAGTCATGAATGTGAAACTTACTTATGAATATTGAGAAAAATGTTTATGAATATGAAACTTATTGATGGGGAAGGTAAAAGATTATGTGTATATGATTTTGAAGTGCGATAAGATTGATCTATTTTGCTCCTGACAGTAGATAAATAGAGGTTTAATTTTGGGATATTTATTATGTTGTTTGGAAAAGTAGATGCATATAATAAAATATCTGGGAAATAGATATAACCTCTAACAGATGTGTAATATTTATACAGATATCTACAAAAACTTATGAATCTAATTGACCTAACCGCAAGAGTCATGTTAATAATCTAATTGGTCATGGTTTTGGAGTGTTTCTGATATTAAGGTCATTAGTTACGGATGATTTTGTTTTAGTGGAGTAATTAAATTAAAATTGAATACTACTGTTTGGGATTTCGTAGGATTCGTTTAAGGATATATATTTTTTAATTTCTTGAATTATAAATAAAATCTGGAAAGAAATAGAAAATAAAATACAATTTAAATTAAAATTGAACATTACCGTTTGAGACTTAATAGGACTTGTTTTGAATATAATTGTTGTCAAACAGACGTGGATTAATAATACATTTTTTAATTTCTTTAATTGTAAATAAAATTTGGAAGGAAATTGAAAATAAAATACAATTAAAATAAAAATAAAACACTACTGTTTGAGACTTAGTATGACTCGTTTTGAATGTAACTACTGTCAAGCAAACATGGATTAAAGATATATTTTTTTAATTTCTTTAATTGTAAATAAAAATCTGGAAAGAAATTGAAAATAAAATACAATTTACTGCGATGTGATTGGTCTATACTCCGAGAAACGCTCCCGTGGCTTTTTTTCGTGGGGCTCACAATGATTTCTTAATTGTGATTGGTTGAGACTTCTTGAAACGCTCTTGTTGCAGTATTTGTTGGGTCCAACATATATTAGCATTATAAGTATATAGACTATTATTATTATTATTATTATTATTATTGATATTATTATTATTATTATTATTATTATTATTATTGATATTACTATTGTTACTATGTGAATATTATTATTATTCTTACTTGATTGTTATTATTGTTATTGTTATTAGTATTATTATTAGTATGATTGTTATTATTACTAGTAGTATTGTTATTATTGGTACTAGGCCTCAGCAGATGCGATGCAGTGAACTCAATTAGTTACTTTTGAAATTTTATAAAAGTCATGAATGTGAAACTTACTTATGAATATTGAGAAAAATTTTTATGAATGTGAAACTTATTGATAGGGAAGATAAAACATTATGTGTATATGATTTTGAAGTGCAATAAGATTGATCTATTTTGCTCTTGACTGTAGATAAATAGAGGTTTAATTTTGGGATATTTATTATGTTGTTTGGGAAAGTAGATGCATATAATAAAATATCTGGGAAATAGATATAACCTCTAACAGATGTGTAATATTTATACAGATATCTACAAAAACTTATGAATCTCATTGACCTAACCGCAAGAGTCATGTTAATAATTTAATTGGTCATGGTTTTGGAGTGTTTCGAATATCAAGGTCATTAGTTACGGATGATTTTGTTTTAGTGGTGTAATTAAATTGAAATTGAATACTACTGTTTGAGATTTCGTAGGATTCGTTTAAGGATATATATTTTTTAATTTCTTGAATTATAAATAAAATCTGGAAAGAAATAGAAAATAAAATACAATTTAAATTAAAATTGAACATTACCGTTTGAGACTTAATAGGACTTGTTTTGAATGTAATTGTTGTCAAGCAGACGTGGATTAATAATATATTTTTTAATTTCTTTAATTGTAAATAAAATTTGGAAGGAAATTGAAAATAAAATACAATTAAAATAAAAATAAAACACTATTGTTTGAGACTTAGTATGACTCTTTTTGAATGTAACTACTGTCAAGCGAACATGGATTAAAGATATATTTTTTAATTTCTTTAATTGTAAATAAAAATCTGGAAAGAAATTGAAAATAAAATACAATTTACTGCGATGTGATTGATCTATACTCCGAGAAACGCTCCCGTGGCTTTTTTCGTGGGGCTCATAATAATTTCTTAATTGTGATTGGTTGAGACTCCTTGAAACGCTCTCGTTGCAGTATTTGCTGGGTCCCACATAGATTGTCATTATAGGTATATAGACTATTATTATTATTATTATTATTGATATTATTATTATTATTATTATTATTATTGTTACTATGTGAGTATTATTATTATTATTATTACTTGATTATTATTATTATTGTTATTGTTATTAGTATTATTATTAGTATGATTGTTATTATTACTAGTTGTATTATTATTATTGGTACTAGGCCTCAACCCGTGCGATGCACGGAGTGAACTCAATTAGTTACTTTTGAAATTTTATAAAAGTCATGAATGTGAAACTTACTTATGAATATTGAGAAAAATATTTATGAATATGAAACTTATTGATGGGGAAGGTAAAAGATTATGTGTATATGATTTTGAAGTGCGATAAGATTGATCTATTTTGCTCACATTTGTAGATAAATAGAGGTTTAATTTTGGGATATTTATTATGTTGTTTGGAAAAGTAGATGCATATAATAAAATATCTGGGAAATAGATATAACCTCTAACAGATGTGTAATATTTATACAGATATCTACAAAAACTTATGAATCTCATTGACCTAACCGCAAGAGTCATGTTAATAATCTAATTGGTCATGGTTTTGGAGTGTTTCTGATATTAAGGTCATTAGTTACGGATGATTTTGTTTTAGTGGAGTAATTAAATTAAAATTGAATACTACTGTTTGGGATTTCGTAGGATTCGTTTAAGGATATATATTTTTTAATTTCTTGAATTATAAATAAAATCTGGAAAGAAATAGAAATAAAATACAATTTAAATTAAAATTGAACATTACCGTTTGAGACTTAATAGGACTTGTTTTGAATGTAATTGTTGTCAAGCAGACGTGGATTAATAATATATTTTTTAATTTCTTTAATTGTAAATAAAATTTGGAAGGAAATTGAAAATAAAATACAATTAAAATAAAAATAAAACACTATTGTTTGAGACTTAGTATGACTCTTTTTGAATGTAACTACTGTCAAGCGAACATGGATTAAAGATATATTTTTTAATTTCTTTAATTGTAAATAAAAATCTGGAAAGAAATTGAAAATAAAATACAATTTACTGCGATGTGATTGGTCTATACTCCGAGAAACGCTCCCGTGGCTTTTTTCGTGGGGCTCATAATAATTTCTTAATTGTGATTGGTTGAGACTCCTTGAAACGCTCTCGTTGCAGTATTTGCTGGGTCCCACATAGATTGTCATTATAGGTATATAGACTATTATTATTATTATTATTGATATTATTATTATTATTATTATTGTTACTATGTGAGTATTATTATTATTATTACTTGATTATTATTATTATTGTTATTGTTATTAGTATTATTATTAGTATGATTGTTATTATTACTAGTTGTATTATTATTATTGGTACTAGGCCTCAACCCGTGCGATGCACGGAGTGAACTCAATTAGTTACTTTTGAAATTTTATAAAAGTCATGAATGTGAAACTTACTTATGAATATTGAGAAAAATATTTATGAATATGAAACTTATTGATGGGGAAGGTAAAAGATTATGTGTATATGATTTTGAAGTGCGATAAGATTGATCTATTTTGCTCCTGACTGTAGATAAATAGAGGTTTAATTTTGGGATATTTATTATGTTGTTTGGAAAAGTAGATGCATATAATAAAATATCTGGGAAATAGATATAACCTCTAACAGATGTGTAATATTTATACAGATATCTACAAAAACTTATGAATCTCATTGACCTAACCGCAAGAGTCATGTTAATAATCTAATTGGTCATGGTTTTGGAGTGTTTCTGATATTAAGGTCATTAGTTACGGATGATTTTGTTTTAGTGGAGTAATTAAATTAAAATTGAATACTACTGTTTGGGATTTCGTAGGATTCGTTTAAGGATATATATTTTTTAATTTCTTGAATTATAAATAAAATCTGGAAAGAAATAGAAAATAAAATACAATTTAAATTAAAATTGAACATTACCGTTTGAGACTTAATAGGACTTGTTTTGAATATAATTGTTGTCAAACAGACGTGGATTAATAATACATTTTTTAATTTCTTTAATTGTAAATAAAATTTGGAAGGAAATTGAAAATAAAATACAATTAAAATAAAAATAAAACACTACTGTTTGAGACTTAGTATGACTCGTTTTGAATGTAACTACTGTCAAGCAAACATGGATTAAAGATATATTTTTTTAATTTCTTTAATTGTAAATAAAAATCTGGAAAGAAATTGAAAATAAAATACAATTTACTGCGATGTGATTGGTCTATACTCCGAGAAACGCTCCCGTGGCTTTTTTTCGTGGGGCTCACAATGATTTCTTAATTGTGATTGGTTGAGACTCCTTGAAACGCTCTTGTTGCAGTATTTGTTGGGTCCAACATAGATTAGCATTATAAGTATATAGACTATTATTATTATTATTATTATTATTGTTATTATTATTATTGATATTATTATTATTATTATTATTATTGATATTACTATTGTTACTATGTGAATATTATTATTATTCTTACTTGATTGTTATTATTGTTATTGTTATTAGTATTATTATTAGTATGATTGTTATTATTACTAGTAGTATTATTATTATTGGTACTAGGCCTCAACCCGTGCGATGCACGGAGTGAACTCAATTAGTTACTTTTGAAATTTTATAAAAGTCATGAATGTGAAACTTACTTATGAATATTGAGAAAAATGTTTATGAATGTGAAACTTATTGATAGGGAAGATAAAACATTATGTGTATATGATTTTGAAGTGCAATAAGATTGATCTATTTTGCTCCTGACTGTAGATAAATAGAGGTTTAATTTTGGGATATTTATTATGTTGTTTGGGAAAGTAGATGCATATAATAAAATATCTGGGAAATAGATATAACCTCTAACAGATGTGTAATATTTATCTGAGATATCTACAAAAACTTATGAATCTCATTGACCTAACCGCAAGAGTCATGTTAATAATCTAATTGGTCATGGTTTTGGAGTGTTTCGAATATCAAGGTCATTAGTTACGGATGATTTTGTTTTAGTGGTGTAATTAAATTGAAATTGAATACTACTGTTTGAGATTTCGTAGGATTCGTTTAAGGATATATATTTTTTAATTTCTTGAATTATAAATAAAATCTGGAAAGAAATAGAAAATAAAATACAATTTAAATTAAAATTGAACATTACCGTTTGAGACTTAATAGGACTTGTTTTGAATGTAATTGTTGTCAAGCAGACGTGGATTAATAATATATTTTTTAATTTCTTTAATTGTAAATAAAATTTGGAAGGAAATTGAAAATAAAATACAATTTACTGCGATGTGATTGGTCCATACTCCGAGAATCGCTCTCGTGGCTTTTTTCGTGGGGCTCACAATGATTTCTTAATTGCGATTGGTTGAGATTCCTTGAAACGCTCTCGTTGCAGTATTTGCTGGATCCCACATAGATTGTCATTATAAGTAAATAGATTATTGGGTGATGTAAGCTTTAAAGGCCTAGTTTCTTGATGTAATACACGCCTAAAGGGAGGTGTGATTACTATAAATACCCCCTTTATGTGCCTTGTAAACACAATCTATTGAATCATAATAACCACACAAAATTTTCTCTAAAGTTGTCATGCTTTAGTTTCTAGCATTCTAGCTAGATTTTCGAATTCCTTGAGGGGTTTTCGATCAAATCTTCTCTTCTATTCCAAGAGGGAGCAATCTTGGATGGTGCAAAGGAGGAGTTGGATATCAAATTGATTGTGGTGCGTCTATATCAATCAAGAAGGTTTCCATTGCCAAATCTATCTTGTTTCTACGTCAATCGTGTTGTTCTACTTGAGTTGGTACGTTTTTGCTTAGTCTTTTGTTTCTCTTGATTGTCATTCATGTCATAATCATTAGAACTCTCGTCCAAGCCTTTAGCTTTCGTTCATTTTCAATCTAAATCAATCCGATCATTCGTTTGTTTGAGAAATCAACAATTGCAAGTTCTTACTTGTGAAAGATCCTTTTTCATTTAGTGTATAATGGATTAGTTTTTGATTCATTATGCATCAAAAGTGGTATCAGAGCTTAGCTTGTTGATATCTCTCGTTTCTTGCATCATCTTACACCTTGTTTTCATCACATTCATACGCCACCCTTGAGTTCTTCCAAGAACTCATCAAGAATTCATCAAGAACCTTAAGCTCCACAAAGAACCCTAAGACCAAACACAAACCTAGCCAAATCCGTCCCTTACCCTACGTGAGTTCTAAATTGACATCAAGATTGAATCAAATGGCAAATGACGAGTCTCAAACCAATTCACCTAAGGATGTTGATGCTATGAAGATGCGTATTGAGTTTTTGCAAAAACAATTAAAGACCTATATGGTTTTGAACCGTGCTTTACAAAAGGAGTCTTTAAATGTTGATGAAGGTGCTTCATATGGCACGCCTAGTTCACTCTCAAGAAGGGGTGAACGTTTTGATTTTAAAGTTGAAATACCCGAATTTGATGGTAGTCTAGATCCGGAGGTATTTCTTGATTGGATTCAAACGGTTGAACGAGTATTTGATTTGAAAGAGGTTAATGATGAGCTAAAAGTGAAGTATGTAGCATTGAAGTTAAGAAAGCATGCTTCTATTTGGTGGACTAACATGCAAAAGAAGAGACAAGCAAAAGGAAAGGACAAAATTCGTTCATGGGATAAGATGAAATCCAAATTGCAAAGCAAGTTTCTACCCCAAAGCTACGTCCAAGACAATTATGTTAAGCTTCAAAAGCTAGTTCAAGGGTCCAAGTCGGTGGAAGAGTATACTAAGGAGTTTGAACATCTCCTTTGGCGTTGTGATTTGAAGGAGAATGAGCCACAAGTTTTGGTACGTTTTCTAATTGGTTTAAATGATTGGATACGTAATGTTGTTGAGTTACATTCTTATCAATCATTGGATGAATTAAGTACTTTGGCCTTGAAAGTAGAAAGGCAAAGGAAAGAAAGGGGAAAAGACACCATGAGAACGTACCCTACACAATCCAAACCCTATACCACACGTCCATCTACCCAAATGCAATACAAAACTCCACAAAATCAGCCCCCATCCTCCCAAAAACCCCACGGCAAAACCCCACAAAATCAGCCACAAAATCCCCCATCCAAACCCCATGTCCAAGAATCAAGGACATTACCTCCAAGAAGATGTTTTAGGTGCCAAGGATTGGGCCATATTGCATCCGAATGTCCTAACAAACGTGTAGTTTCTCTTGTTGAATATCAAAGTGCTTTATATGTTGAACCAAGTTGTCATGAAAGTGAGTATGAAGAAGAGCAACTTGAGGAGGAAAATGACGTTTGTGAAGAGGAGAATGTTGAAGAAGCGGATGATGGAGAATTGCTTATGTTAAGGAGGGCATTAAGCGTGGCTTCTACACCAAATGAATTGGAGCAACGTGAAACTATCGTCCATACTAGATGTACGGTTCAAGGGAAGGTATGTTCACTCATTATTGATGGTGGTAGTTGTACTAATGCGGCTTCTACTATAATGGTTGAAAAATTGAAGTTAGAAGTGAGTCCTCATCCCTCTCCTTACAATATTCAATGGTTGAGTCATGGGAAGGGCATTAAGATTGATAAACGTGTGCTTATATCTTTATCCATTGGGAAGAGTTATAAAGATCAAATATGGTGTGATGTAATACCAATGGATGCGTGTCATATTTTGCTTGGAAGACCTTGGCTTTTTGATAGGTATGTCACGCATGATGGGCGAATGAACACCTATTCCTTCACCATCAACAAGAATAACATCACATTGGCTCCTTTGCCACCTTCTTCTATCATTCGGCCACCCCAACAAAAGGAGCAAGAGAAGGAATCCAATATTGTTTCTTTGTTAAAAGCGGATCAACATGAGTTCCATGAGCAAAAGGAGTTGATTTTGGCTAATTTGCAAGAGGAACAAGCTGCCCCAACTCGTGAACACCCACAGCTCCAACCCATCCTAAGGAGGTTTAATCATTTGTTCCCTAATGAGATGCCACACGGCTTGCCACCGAGAAGGGAGATAGAACACAAAATTGATCTCATTCCCGGAGCCATTCTTCCAAATAAAGCGGCATATAGAATGAATCCAAAGGAGGCTCAAGAAGTGCAAAAACAGGTTGATGAGCTACTTTCAAAGGGCTTGATAAGGCCTAGCATGAGTCCATGTGCCGTCCCGGTGTTACTAGTTCCAAAGAAAGATGGTTCGCAACGCATGTGTATGGATTGTAGGTCCATCAACAAGATAACTATCAAGTATAGATTCCCTATCCCACGCTTGGAGGATCTACTTGATGAGTTATATGGGAGTGTAGTCTTCTCCAAAATTGATTTGAGAAGTGGATATCACCAAATCCGCATCCATGAAGGTGATGAGTGGAAAACGGCTTTCAAAACAAAGGAAGGACTATATGAATGGTTAGTCATGCCATTTGGCCTTACTAATGCACCTTCCACATTTATGCGTTTAATGAATCATGTATTGAAGCCTTTGATTGGCAAATGTGTAGTAGTGTACTTTGATGACATTCTTGTATATAGTAGAAGTGAGCTTGATCATGTAAAGCATTTAGAGCTAGTCTTGTGTATTTTGGAGAAAGAGAAGCTCTACGCTAATATGGAGAAATGCTCCTTCTTCTCACCCAAGGTCGTCTTCCTTGGATATGTGCTTTCACAAGATGGTATTCAAGTAGATCAAGGCATGATCAAAGCTATTCACGAATGGCCTACACCATCGTCCATCCATGAGGTACGATCATTTCATGGTTTAGCTTCTTTCTATAGAAGATTTATCAAGAATTTTAGCACTATTATGGCTCCTATGACCGAGTTGTTGAAAAATAAGGAGTTTGAATGGAGTAGAAGTCCTCAAAAGGCGTTTGAAATCATCAAAGAGAAGCTTTGTAATGCACCAATACTTGTCTTGCCATGCTTTGACAAAATCTTTGAAGTTGAAGTAGATGCAAGTGGTGTTGGTATTGGAGCGGTGTTGTCTCAAGAAGGAAGGCCGATTGCTTATTTTAGTGAGAAGTTGAATGAGGCAAAGAAGAAGTATAGTACCTATGACAAAGAGTTCTATGCCATTATAAGAGCTCTTGAGCATTGGAGACATTATCTACTAAGTGGAGAGGTTATTCTTCATAGTGATCACGAAGCTCTCAAGTATATCCAAGGGCAACATAAACTCAATCCAAGACATGCCAAATGGGTTGAATTCATGCAATCTTTCCAATTCGTGATCAAGCATAAAGCTGGCCATTTGAATAAAGGTGCCGATGCTCTTTCAAGAAGGTACTTGCTTACACATATTCTTGATTCAAAAGTTGCTGGATTTGATCATATTAAAGATTTGTATGAGAATGATCAAGATTTCAAAGAGGTATTTGAGCTCTCAAATAAGCATCCACACGAAATGTTTCATATTGAAGAGGGGTTTCTTTTCAAAGGAAATCAACTTTGTATCCCAAGGAGTAGCTTGCGTGAATTATTGATCATGGAGGTTCATGGAGGAGCCCTAGCTGGTCACTTTGGCATTGAAAAGACTTATTTGATGATGAGAGATCATTATTTTTGGCGAAGCATGATCAAAGATGTTGAGCATATTCTAAAAAGATGTGGGACTTGTAATCTTGCTAAGTCTCATGTTCTACCACAAGGGTTATACACGCCTCTACCTATTCCCTACCATCCATGGGAAGATGTGAGTCCTGACTTCGTTGTGGGTCTACCAAGGACTCAAAGAGGGAAAGATTCTATTATGGTTGTTGTTGATAGATTCTCGAAAATGGCACACTTCATTCCTTGCCATACTACCTATGATGCTACTAAGGTTGCAAATCTCTACTTTGAAGAAGTTGTGAAGCTACATGGTATCCCAAAGACCATGGTGAGTGATAGAGATTCAAAATTCCTTAGTCATTTTTGGATTACCTTATGGAAGAAGTTGGGTACAAAGCTCAAGTTTAGCACGGCATGTCATCCCCAAACAGATGGGCAAACTGAAGTTGTCAACCGTACATTGGGAGCCTTGTTACGAGCTTTGGTGAGCAAGGATAAGAAAAGCTAGGATACTTTGCTAAGTCATGCTGAATTTGCTTATAATCGGAGTCCAAATCGAGCTACAAAGTTATCTCCATTTGAAGTTGTGTATGGGAAGAATCCTCTCAAGCCTATGGATTTATCTCCTATGTCTACATCAACTAAATTCAATTTTGAAGCTAGTAAGAGAGTGGAGGAGATTAAGAAGTTACATGAGGAGGTTCGTGAAAAGATCATGAGATATACTCAAAGGATTGAAGAGAAGGTCAATCAAAAGAGGAAGAAAGTTATTTTCAAACCTGGAGACTTGGTATGGATACACCTCAAGAAAGAAAGATTTTCGAGTAGAAGAAAAGGGAAATTGAAACCAAGAAGTGATGGTCCTTTTAAGGTCATTGAGAAGATCGGTGATAATGCTTATAAGTTGAAGCTAGATGATGGTTATGAGGGAAGTTGTACCTTCAATGTATGTGATCTCAAACCGTATTATCAAGAAGGTGAAGAGATTCCAAGTTTGAGGGCAAACTTTTCTCAAGAAGGGGTGAATGATGCATATTCATATCATAAGCATCATGAAGAAGCTATCAAAGATTTCACAATTCTCTTAAATGAGCTACAAGCTTCTAATTCATATGGCATCCATGGTAGCTTTTGTGGAAGAGGTTTATTGAGCTACTTACAACAAGATCCATGAAGATTCATCTACATCAAAGTTGAAGAGCTTTGGAAGATCTACATCATGGTTTTTGAATCTTTAAGTTTGGATTAGTATTGAGCTAGTTATCATCATTTTAATCTAGCTTATGTACACTTGTATCTTTGTGATGTCACTTTTGTATTGGGTGATGTAAGCTTTAAAGGCCTAGTTTCTTGATGTAATACACGCCTAAAGGGAGGTGTGATTACTATAAATACCCCCTTTATGGTGCCTTGTAAACACAATCTATTGAATCATAATAAACACACAAAATTCTCTCTAAAGTTGTCATGCTTTAGTTTCTAGCATTCTAGCTAGATTTTCGAATTCCTTGAGGGGTTTTCGATCAAATCTTCTCTTCTATTCCAAGAGGGAGCAATCTTGGATGGTGCAAAGGAGGAGTTGGATATCAAATTGATTGTGGTGCGTCTATATCAATCAAGGAGGTTTCCATTGCCAAATCTATCTTGTTTCTACGTCAATCGTGTTGTTCTACTTGAGTTGGTACGTTTTTGCTTAGTCTTTTGTTTCTCTTGATTGTCATTCATGTCATAATCATTAGAACTCTCGTTCATTTTCAATCTAAATCAATCCGATCATTCGTTTGTTTGAGAAATCAACAATTGCAAGTTCTTACTTGTGAAAGATCCTTTTTCATTTCGTGTATAATGGATTAGTTTTTGATTCATTATGCATCATTGCGCCAACTATTTTAACAGTTGTAAACGTGATCAAACTCCAAAGTCATATGAAATTCGTAAAAGTTTTTTTAATTCTAAAATAAAATTAAATCTGAAACAGTTATGTAACAGCTGTAAATGGGGTCAGAGTCCAAAGCAACCAAGTTTTCAAATAAATACTGGTTCAAAATAAAATAAAAAAATTATTGAAAATGGGGTCAGAGTCCAATGCAGCCTAAGTTTTGATTTTCATCGATTATTATTATGATTTTCTGAAATTATTAAAAAATTTCTAAAAATTGTATTTTTCTTAATTGTGATTGGATGAAACTCCTTGAAACGCTCTCGTTACATTATTTGTTGAGCTCCACATAGATTGTCATTATAAGTATATAGATTAATTAGGAATCAAAATTGTATTCTTGTTAGAAGTAGAAGTTGAGTTAAATTCGAATTGAGTTGTTGTTGTTATTATTATTATTATTATTATTATTATTTATTGTTATTATTATTATTATTATGTGAGTATTACTATTGTCATCATGTGATTGTTATCATTATTATTGTTATTATATCTTTATTATTAGTAGTAGTGTTGTTATTAGTATTAATTTTATGTTTATTTAGTAGTATTAGTAATAGATAAATTTTACCTTAGTTAGAATTGGTTAGGATCTAGATTGTTAGTCGGTTAGAAGAATTTTGGTAGAATTAGATTAAGTTTAATATTAGTTAGGAAGGAAATTAATTGTTAATAAGGTTAGTAATCCAAAACTTCCAAAACCTACGTACACTCCTACTCCTCCCTCTTCTCTCTCCCGGGTTTCTCCTTCTTCCTCTCTACGTGCCTCTGCGGCCATCCACGGAACACTGCCTAAACCGTCACTGGCCGCCATCCCGAGCCCAGCAACCACCGCTCTTCCACCCTCTCTTTCTCGTTAATTCGCACTCTCTCTCACTCTCACTCTCACTCTCCCTCCGTTCGATTCTTACTGCCGCAGACGTACCGTCGCCGCCTCCCAGACGGCCGTCGCACACCGTCGTCGCCGTTGGACGCTGCTATGAACGCCCAGGACTGACGGAAGCTACCGCTACTGTCGTGTCCCTGCTGCGTGTGTTGTCGCTGCCGCCGCTTGCTGTTCGGACCATCACCTCCGACGAACCCCGACGCCAATCGTCGACCACCGAGCGTAACCCTTTGTTCCAGTTTCGTTGTTCATCCTCTGTTTTAAATTTTTGTTTTTAGTCTTTGTTCATGCTATGTTCATATTCTAGTTGGAGATGATGCTTCTGTTTGCAGAGTGCTGCGAAAAAAATGCTACTAAAATTTCCCAAAATGTCAAATTTGCCACTAAAATTTCCAAATTGTCAATTCTGCCATTACATTTTCCAAATTTGTCAAATTTGCTACTCCTCTCAATTTTAACCTACGATTGCCGGTTACCTGTGGAAAATGTTTTGAAAGTTTTTGAAATAAAAAATGAATTTGCCACTCCCCAGTTCGTCATTTTGCTTCACTCTTTCCCTCCATCAAGGTTGTTAAAATCGGGATTCTAACTCGAAACTATGGGAAAATTAGGATCGGAATTTAGCCCATGTAGAATCGTAGATCGTGTATAAATAGTACAATCGTATCTTGGATTTTGGACCATAAAATCGTAGGATCGTAAATCAAGATCGGGATTTTAATAACTATGCCCTCCTACAACTCTCATCTCTTTCGTTCTTCCTCAACCCAAAACCCAGAAAAACACCTTAAAAACCCTAACCCTAAAACATGGAGGAGGTGACGTAGACAACGGTTGAAGAAACTGAAAGAGGCGTGACGGTTGCAACGAAGTGGCGAGCAACAGGAGGCTGTTGAAGTTGGTTATCAAGTGTTGTGATCAAGAAGTGAAGAATCCAACAAGGTATGTGAATGATTATGGGTGATGTGAATGGTGTTTGAGTGGATGAAAGTTCAAATTTTTTTGCATTCTATGGGTATGTTGATCAAGAAATTGCAATGTATAGTGGAATTGGATGAGTTAGGTTGTTTCATGTTAGTTTTGTGAATGTCGTCGCCTCTGTTCCATTTCTTTTTCGGTTCTGTATTTGTGATGCTCTGTTTTTGGGAAGATATACATGGTTTGGTTGACATATATCTGTTATTGGTTCGTGTCTGATGGTTAATTTTGTGAAAAATTCATATGTTGATTTTATTTTTTTTGGGTTTTTGTTGTGTTTTGTCACAGACAGTAGAAATGGGTTGCAAAATTATGTTGTTTCATGGGGGTGAATTTCAAAGGGTTCCCCATTTGGTTTATAATGAAGGAGAGAGCTGTGAGGTAGATTGTGACCTGGATTACCTTAGCATTGGTGACCTTATGGAGATGGTTGAGAAGATGGGTTATCCACAAGAAAAAATTACAAAATTGTTGTATGCTAATCCTGGATGTGTTATGGAAGATGCTCTAGTTGTTATTGAGGAAGACAATGACATTAGGAACCTGTCAGAATTACTACTTAAGAATGAGTATGTTTGTGTTTATGTCGAGCATAGTAAAGAGACCCCCACTGATTAGATGCTTGCAATAGATAGTGGCCATGAGAATGTTGATGTGGAGGGGGGTAGTGAGGTTGATGATGTTGAATATTTTGGTGAAGGAGATTGTAATGATTTTCGATATTGGGAGTTCACTTGTGACAGTGGTTCTGATGTTGATGATGAGGAGGCATTAGAGGCTAGGAATATGACAATTGCATTGAAAGAGGCTGTTGAAGAAGAGAGGGAGGCAATTGAAAACGATGATGCAGGGCAAGCAGAGAGGGAATTGATGGAAGGAAATTATCATGATTCCGACAATGCAGATAGCCTCAACACAGACAGTGATGAAGGAGATGACACATGTAACATTGTGGGAGATAAAGTAAAGATGAGAAGGATTATTGATAGGAATAGAAAGAGGAACAAGAGGATAAGGTATGGTAGGTACAACCCAAGGGTGAAGTTGTTGGAGGTGGGCATGGTATTTCTTGACAAGAAAGCATGCAAGAAGGCAATGGATGACTACAGGATAAGTGGGGGGTATAATTTGAGGGTGATCAAGAGTGATAAGGAGCGACTACAATTGAAATGTGTTGCGGAGGGATGTCAATGGAGATTTTGGGCATCAAAAGTGAACAAGGCCATATCTTTTGAAATCAAGACTCTAGATAAGCCACACACATGCATTCCATACAGCTTCGAAGCAGGGCAGAGGAACATGTCTAGTGAGTGGCTGGCTGAGCACTATGTTGATCTTTTTAGACTCCAACCTTCATTTAGAGCATCAAACTTTGTTTTTGGGTTACTTTAATTGTCCAGCATCAAACTTTGATGTACCACATTCATATCCTCAATGTTTATCAAGTCATGGTATTTTCTTTTATGTTGGCAACAGGTTGTGTTTCATTGATTTCCAGTTGATCTTTTCCAGGTTGCTCAATTCAGGAATTTTCTGTTAATATTTGCTCCTAAATGTTGGCAGCAGGTTGTTAATATTTGATTTTGTGCATATATCAATGTTTGACAGGTTTTGTGAGTGTATTCCCTAGTTGCTAGGGCATGTTCTGTTAATAGGGCAGTTTTTTGCTAGTTGATTACTTATTATAAATTTTTTACAGGTTCTAAACTTATTATCAATGTTTGTGAGTTACGTGAGTGTATTCCTAGTTCTAGCAGTTACATTAATAGGCAGTTTTGCTAGTTGATTACTTATTATAAATTTTTTACAAGTTCTAAACTTATTATCAATGTTTGACAGGTTCTGTGAGTGTATTTCCTAGTTGATTATGTGCATATATAGGGCATAATTTTCTGTTAATATTTCCTGTGAGTGCATATATAGGGCAGACTTTGATTGATGGGAAATTGTTGTGTGACCCCTTCAACTGGGGATTCAACAAAGAACAGGAAGAAGAAGAAGAAGAAGAAGAAGAAGAAGAAGAAGAAGAAGAAGAAGAAGAAGAAGAAGAAGAAGAAGAAGAAGCTGACAACTGTTGTGCATATTTCTGTTCGGCCTCGTTTCGAGCCGAATTTCTTCTCTTTTATAGGGTATATTTGCTTGTTTTAACCCCTATTTATATATTAGATATAATGATTTGTAGTTTTGTAGGAAAATAAGAGAGTGACCTAAAATGGAGCCAAAACGGAGCAAAAACTCAACAAATCAGGAGTGAAAGCAGAAGGGTTGCTCGACCGAGCAAGGATTATGGCTCGCCCGAGTAACGCTCCTGGAAAAGCAGCAAGAATGGCCGATTGAATTTGAGCCAAGAAGAGGAGAAATAGAAAGCTGGCTCGCCCGAGCAACATATTGGCTCGGCCGAGCCATGCTTCTGCACAACAACGTGGAAAAGATCGAAAAATATGGCTAAGGCAGTGAAGAAACAGAGGGCCAGCTCGCCCGAGCAAGGGCTCTGCTCGACCGAATGAGCTCGAGTGCCGAGAGAAGTTCGAGGAACGAGAAACACGCGACGAATGCTGCTCGCCGGCGAGTGCAGCTCGCCGAGCCAAATCCGTTTTTATGCGGTGGAAATGAGATGTTGCGTTTTGTGCAACTAACTTAGGTCATTATAAAAGCCTTAGCTGCGATTCCATTTGGGATAATTAGAATTAGAATTAGAATTAGAATTAGCCTAGGTAGTTTAGGAGTATAATTAGATTTAATTGCTTTCCTTTATTTGTTTTAATCTCTCTTAATTGTTCTTCAAGTTTTCAATTGTTCTTCATTGTTCTTCAAGCTTTCATTGATTTCTAGCATTTGTATTCAAACTTTCTCAAGCTTTCTCAATTCAAGCAAGTTTCCATTGAAGTTTTACAAGCTTTCTCTCTCTTCTCTCTCTCTCTCTCTCTCTCTAATTTCCATTGCTGACTTGTTTTCCAAGCTTTATAGTGTTAGCCACAATCAACTCCATTTTTAGTGGGGAGGAGGGTCAAGGAACTCCAATTCTACTTACTAGTGAGAATTTGGGGGATTCTTGGTAATCCAACCCACAATTTCTTGTTTGTTCGGGGGAAATTCAAGTATAGATTGAAGGTTTATTGAAGATTAGTCATCAAAGGTATAATTTCTTGTCTCTAATTTCATTGTTCATTCTAGATTTCCATTCCTTGCTTTAATTGCTTTATTTGATTTCATGCTTTTAATTACTTTCTTTATTATTATCTTGTCTAGATTAGTTTATTGCTTTATTTACATAATTTATTGCTTTCCGCATTGAGAAAAACCCCATTACACAAACCGAGTACCCTTAATCAAGCCTCACACCCATCCCTGTGGACCGACAACCTTAACTTATAAAACCACAAAAATTAAAACCGAACAATTTCCTGTGAGTGCATATATTTGGCTACTAATTTGGTCACAAATGAAAATTTTGCTTGCAAATCTATACTGAAGAAGAAGCTGAGAGCTGCTGTTGATATTAAGGATGTAAGGAGGGAGGTTGAGATCATGAAACACATGCCCTAGCAACTGATGCATAATTTGCTGATTTTGGTTGCTTCCCAAGTTTTACTTACAACAATAACAAACACCCCCATATGCATATATAGTGCATATATAGGGCATAATTTTCTGTTAATATTTCCTGTGAGTGTATCTGTTGCTTCTGCCCTACACATACTACATTTGTCGAGTATATGTCTGCTTGAGTGTGGTTTCATTTATTTGCATGTTCTGTTTCATCTAGTTAAGAACCATCAAACCATTATGAATGTGGTCCTTTTTACTGTCTTCTGTTGCTTTCATTTATTTCAGGTTATTCATTTAGTTGAGTGCAAAATAGATGACACATTAATGCATTTCAAAGCTCCTGTTACAGTGATGGTATTGCATTTCAAAGCTCCTGTTACAAGTTTGCTCCTGTGCAACAAATACACAACATACGGTAAGCCACTGGTGTGTTTCATCTATTTTGCACCTCCATCAATTCATTATGAACAAAAGCCAGCACATTCATCATCCACAAAAACACCAAATACAAAAGCCAGTACCATCATGATTTTCATTCAATAATTGCATTCCAATTTACATTGTTTCATACATCATAATCTTGGTTGCAAAATAGCTACCCAATTGCATACAAAAGAACTGTTAGTGGCACTACCTAACTACATCATTCATCATCATAATCTTGGTTGCCAGATGATCAAAAACTAATCTTTCCCCCCCAAAATAACGAGTACTGTCACCTACAACACCACAGTAGCTAAACTTGGGATACAGGAAAAAAAAAACCCAAATTACACCATAATAACAGCCACCATAATCACCATCATTGATGTAGATTCGGTCCCAATTATACATCATGGGAACCAAATGCTTGATTTCATTCAAAGAGAGCTTGAATTACTCATGCCTTTCACACGTCCAAGTAGCTTCATCAAGGGTGGATCGGTAATTTGCTCTATATCACAAGATCCTTGAAGATATTGTAGAAGTCATCCAAAGGTCAAATAATCTACATCAAAGGAGCTTCACAATGGTCTTTGAATCTTGAAGATTGGACGAGTATTGAGCAAGTTATCTTAGTTTAAAACTAGCTTATGTACATTAGTTTCTTTATGATGTCACATTTGTTTGTAATGATGTAAGCTAGTTTCCCTTCATTTCTTGTAATATCACACGTCTAAAGGGGGGCCTCATTAGTATAAATACCCCCTTAGAGTGCTTTGTAATCTCATTCAGTTCATATTACAAATACAAAACAAACACAACATGATGTTGTTTCTCTCTAGCTTTTGCTAGTCTTTCGTTTCTCTTGAGGGGGATACGATCATATTGTCTTCTTCTAGCCTAGGGTGGCGTCCTTGGTGGTGATAGGAAGAGATTGAAGCATTCTTGAAGGTGGTGTGCCTATATCCTCCAAGATTCTTCAAAAGCCAAGCATATCATTCAAACATTCCATTCGATCATTCATCCATTCCAAACGTCAATCAACATTCAACCATCTTTGTTTGATCTTTCAAGTGTCGATCAACATAGAATCATCCAAGCATCATTCGTCCATCATACAATCATCAACAACAATCATTCATCATCATTCTTGGTAAACGAATTCATCCATCTTTTCGTTTATCATCATCATCTTTTCATTGAATTTAGTTGAACTTTGAGAACTAAGAGTAGAAGATTCTTATCTTGGTTTTTAAAGATCCTAGATTCATGTGTAATGTGATCATCCCTTGATCCATTATACATCAATCATCATCAATCAAAATTTACATCATAATCAACCCAACAAACACAACAAAGAAACAAAGAAGAATCGTGACCATTATCATGTTTTGAATCTTCATCTTCATGTTATTTGCCTTCAGATTCTTCACCTCAACTTTCGAAAACTTCAATTCACACTCCAAATCATCGATCTTTTTCACCCCAGCTTCGACCAGCTTCGATTCAGCATCCAATTTATGATTGATGGGAACCTTACAGTGTTCCTAGGGGTGGGTTAGGAAGAAATTAGATTGCGCTAACTCCGTACGACACGTTTTGACTTTAGAAATTTCGTTATTTAAGGCGCGTTCTAAATCGTTTGTTTTAGTGAGCTCAAGTGTATTCAAGAAGTGAAGAGAAGATTGTCAGGTAATGTCTATGCCCTAATCCCCATTGGGATGCACTTTAAATGTGTTTTTGTTGATTTATATTATGTTCTGGAACTTGCATCCCGAAGGTGACTTCATGTGGAAGTTGTGATCATATGTTCTGGATAACTGTTTGTAATTATTATGCTTTGATTTAAGAGTTGAGAATTTGACGGTCTTTTATTAGTGGTTTTCTTATTGGTTTAGATAACCTGGGTTGGGTTTGACTTGAGAGTAGTGAGCTGAGATTTGCATAAGATACTAATAATTCAAAGTGAAACATTTAAGCGGGTTTATTTGGTCGTAGCCTGTGGTAGGCAAAGGGTCTGGGACCCTGGTCGTAGCTTGTGGTAGGCGGAAATGTGAACTCTTGATATTCTGGTCGTAGCCTGTGGTAGGCAAAGGGTCTGGGACCCTGGTCGTAGCCTGTGGTGGGCGTGAAATATGAACTCTTGATATTCTGGTCGTAGCCTTTGGTAGGCAAAGGGTCTGGGACCCTGGTCATAGCCTGTGGTAGGCAGAAATGTGAACTTTTGATAATTTTTGGTCGTAGCCTGTGGTAGGCAGAGGATCTGGGATCCGGTCTGATATTCGTTATTTTAAGGGATATGACATCCCGCCCGCATAATAAAATATGGACTGGTTGGGTTTAGGAAAATAGTTAAGGGTTAAAGGTTTTGTAGAATGGTTTAACTATTTTCCCCTTTCCCCTTAAATGAGTTGAAATGAACTTGAATTGCTTTTAACGGTTAGGGTTAGACATTATTGAGTTTTCCCACTCATTTTTGTAATGTTTTGTTTTCAGGTGAAGATCTATATGTTGGGGACGGGAATTAGAAGTGAGGATGACGTTCCTAGTAGTTGTCATTCATGTTGTTTTTCAATTGAGAAAGTTTTGGAGTTAGTTAATTTGAGTTGTTTTATTTCAGGATTTGAAGTTGTTATTTTTGGTTTTAATTACAAGAGCAGTTGTTAGTTTTCCTTCTTGCCTTGTATTCCTTTGGGGATGGCAGTAACGCCCAAATAAAAGAAAAAAAAATTAGACTTCCGCTGAGTTTTTCGTTAACGTTAGTTTGACTTTGACTTTCTATAATTGAATTTCCGGGGCGTTACAGAATGGTATCAGAGCTCTCGGTCACGACATGGTAGCTCCTAAGGGTCTATTAGGTTTTAGTTAGAGCTTAGGACACTACGTTCGGAGTGATGAGTGTAGAATGGGGGAATGGGATGTGTGGTTGTTTTCTTGTTCTTTTTAAGTTGCAAGTGCTTTCTTTTTTGTTTTTGACATATGGTAGATGTTATATCGCCGCCCTTGCCACGATCGACGATCCAACTTCTTTGAAATCTTTGAAACCTTGAGGAGGGTATGGAATAGCGCCTCGAGGAGGACCTCGAACCAGGAGAAGACCCTAACGAGGATTCGGAGGTTGAGAGCAAACCTAACCTACGAGGAGTAGCTGTTGGAGGGACTTGATTGAAGAAAGAAACAACTTTGAAGGAAGATCGTCCCTTTAGTGCAAGTGTGATGGGTGAACTATCCCAAGTGAAGCCATGCAGAAGTCAAGGAGGATATTGGATCGAGGTATCCATACCTATACAATTTATAAGGCACGTTGAGTTTCGAGGACGAAACTCTTTTGAAGAGGGTAATGATGTGAAACCCCAAATTTTAGTTAAGGCGACCATTTGTTCCGCTTGGCAGACCGTGAGTTATGATTTTAAGTTTCGAGGACGAAACTTCTTTTGAGGGGGTAATGATGTAAAACTCCGAAAATTTCGAATGCGTTGATCGTTACGTTGTTAGTAATTAAGTTTGACTCCGTTAAATTTTGAGATTTTACCGACGATTATTTCTGCTAACACTTGAGCTCGTAGGACTGTTGAGAGACTAACAAGGGTATTTTAGTAATATTTCTATGTTACGTTGGAGTAGGAGTAATTTGGTAATTTCATGTGATTAATATTTTATGATTTTATAGGTCTTTCTTTTAAATATTTGTGAATTATGTGTTTTTAGTTGTATTATTATGTGGTAATTATTATTATTTAGAAAATTAAAATTTATTGTAGTTTTCCTAAATACTATTATTAGTGGCACTTTTTATTTCTTTTATTTTGTAGTTCTTTTAATTTCTTTTGTTTTTAATATAAATAGATATTTATGATAAACCAAAACCCTAAGCCTAACCCTAATCTACCTCCCCCTCTTTCCCTCCTCATACTGTTGTTGTAACTGCCGCCCAGAGAAGTCACCCGCCACAGCCGTCGGCCGCCGCAGTAACCACCGACCTTCCATCTCTCTCTCGACCTGTCCTCTCTCTTTTCTCGTCTCTGTCTCTGCCGCCGCAGCTACCCCGGACACCACCGCATCATCGTCGCACCACCAACCTGCCCAGATGCCGCTGCTAGCACCGGTCCCGACTGACGTCAAGCCACAGTCCGCTCAGTTTGTGTGGTGTCGTTGTGGATGTTACCGAGTTCAAACGCAACCCTACTACCACCACTGGACGTCGATGCCCTAGCCGTCGTCGTCTATGGACTCGCTGCTTTCTGCCGACCCCGCCGCCTACGTTGCCAGAACCTCGTCGGACCGCCGCCAAGTTTGCCCAGTGATCTACGTAAAACCTTAAACCCTACGTTTGTTTTATTCCTCCGTTTTCATTATTATTATCTTTATGTTTTATGCTTAGCATTATCTTTCCTTATAATCTGAATCATGGTAGCTAGTTTTGATGCTTATAAATACGTGTTTACATCTGGTTGCACAAAGTGTTTGGTGTTATATTAAAATTATTAATCTTTTCCTAGCTAGTATGTCAAATATTGGATGGAATATGTGAATTATGCTATAGTTAATTAGGATTAGTTCTGGAAATAATTTGAATAAATTGTAAGTAATTAAGATGTGTACTTTTGTTTCATGCGTGAGTATTGTGTGTAGATCGTACTAGTTACTTATATGTATGAGTTATGATTAATATGGCGTATTGTGAATAGATTATGCCAAGGGTTGGTGTTCGTATTAGATTTTGCATGATTTAGGTTTTGGTTAAGTTATTAAATTTGATTTCTTGTGTTATAATGGCGTAATGATGCATGTGGTTGAGTTCTAAAAGGAGTAGTGTTTTAAATCTCATTTTATGTTACGATTTCGAGTTAAAACCTTAAGTTATAATAATTATTATTATATTATATCTTTTAAAAGGGTCTTGTTTAAATTTTCTTATGGTTTTTGCAAATTTAATTTTGTTGTGATTAGTAAAGTTTTGATCTTGATGTATTAATCATATTATTTTTGTTATATCTTGTGCGGTATTGTTAATACGAATTTTATCGATTTTATTTATTCTAAAAATACTTCAAATTTTGGTCTTGAGTGAAGGTTTAGAATTCTTGCTGGGTGTGATTTATTTCATAAAGTTTCGATGTCGAAAATTCAAGTTTTATGTTGACCTTTACGTTTTGTTTTAAAGAAAATGTTTAATGAAAATTATTCGGTTATTGTGAGAAGTTATGTTAGTATATGTGTAAATCGACCTTAGTTGTGCTATGGGGGTTAAAGGGCAAGTAGTGGACCCTAGTAGACTATTTAGAATCTCAATTTGGAGTTCCGGGATAGTTTGATTAGAGTTAGGATCGAAAAACCCAAAATAAAAATAGGTCAATTTTGGACAGATTTGCTGTGTCGCGTTAGAACGCTCACCATAAATTGGGTAGTCGAGCTTTAGCCTTACCGTTTGGTCTGGAAATACCTTAGTGTGTTAGC
Source organism: Portulaca oleracea (assembly GCA_029582165.1). NCBI lineage: Eukaryota > Viridiplantae > Streptophyta > Magnoliopsida > Caryophyllales > Portulacaceae > Portulaca > Portulaca oleracea. The sequence goes on from CM055875.1 coordinate 8,884,239, forward strand.
TTTCATAGGAATTTTGCGGATCAAGATTTCGAGGTGTATATTCTGAGTTACGACCCAAATAGCGAACCTAGGTCAGAACTGGACAGGTTGTATAATTGGCTGTTTTTGAGGACCTTAGGGGGTGTTTTAGGTCTCGGGGTCAAGATAAGAGCTTCAGTAGACATCCCTAGGTTTCCAGAAAGTCCAAAACCATACCCATAGGATGTCGGGAAGTCAAGATATGGTTCGTTTTATATAAGTGTTGCAATCTCCAGTTTGCATTTTCGAATAAATGTGTTGTCATGCGTGTGAATTATTTATCTATTGTAATATGTAAGTGTTTGTGATATGTGATAGTTTGATGATGTGAGATATGTTTAAAATGTTAATTTATGATTGATGGGAACCTTACAGTGTTCTTAGGGGTGGGTTAGGAAGAAATTAGATTGCGCTAACTCCGTACGACACGTTTTGACTTTAGAAATTTCGTTATTTTAGGCGCGTTCTAAATCGTTTGTTTTAGTGAGCTCAAGTGTATTCAAGAAGTGAAGAGAAGATTGTCAGGTAATGTCTATGCCCTAATCCCCATTGGGATGCACTTTAAATGTGTTTTTGTTGATTTATATTATGTTCTGGAACTTGCATCCCGAAGGTGACTTCATGTGGAAGTTGTGATCATATGTTCTGGATAACTGTTTGTAATTATTATGCTTTGATTTATGAGTTGAGAATTTGACGGTCTTTTATTAGTGGTTTTCTTATTGGTTTAGATAACCTGGGTTGGGTTTCACTTGAGAGTAGTGAGCTGAGATTTGTATAAGATACTAATAATTCAAAGTGAAACATTTAAGCGGGTTTATTTGGTCGTAGCCTGTGGTAGGCAAAGTGCAGGACCACAGTCGTAGCCTGTGGTAGGCGGAAATGTGAACTCTTGATATTCTGGTCGTAGCCTGTGGTAGGCAAAGAGTCTGGGACCCTGGTCGTAGCCTGTGGTAGGTGTGAAATATGAACTCTTGATATTCTGGTCGTAGCCTGTGGTAGGCAAAGGATCTGGGACCCTGGTCGTAGCCTGTGGTAGGCAGAAATATGAACTTTTGATAATTTTTGGTCGTAGCCTGTGGTAGGCAGAAATGTGAAGATAATTTTTGGTCGTAGCCTGTGGTAGGCAAAGGATCTGGGATCTGACCTGATATTTGTTATTTTAAGGGATATGACATCTCGTCCGCATAATAAAATATGGACTGGTTGGGTTGAGGAAAATAGTTAAGGGTTAAAGGTTTTGTAGAATGGTTTAAATGTTTTCCCCTTTCCCCTTAAATGAGTTGAAATGAACTTGAATTGCTTTTAACGATTAGGGGTAGACATTATTGAGTTTTCCCACTCATTTTTGTAATGTTTTGTTTTCAGGTGAAGATTTATATGTTGGGGACGGGAATTAGAAGTGAGGATGACGTTCCTAGTAGTTGTCATTCATGTTGTTTTTCAATTGAGAAAGTTTTGGAGTTAGTTAAGTTGAGTTGTTTTATTTCAGGATTTGAAGTTGTTAGTTTGGTTTTAATTACAAGAGCAGTTGTTAGTTTTCCTTCTTGCCTTGTATTCCTTGATTAGAGAATTTCCTCAAGCAAGGAGAAACAAAGGAAAAAGACCAAGTTGCAAAGCCATGGTTGCTGCATGGAGCGATAGTGACAGTAGTGAAAATGACAGCGACCCATATGAAATCGCAAATCTTTGACTCATGGCCAAAAGTGATGAGGATGAAGGCATGACCACAGACAGTGAAGAGGTAATCATCAATGACCTCCACAAATGTTCAAAAGGTCATCTCAAAAAGAAAATGTCAAGTCTTTTCCAATACATGCAAACCCTAACTGACAAGATCTACTACTTCACCGAAAGCCACGACAAAACCATAACCAATCAAAATGAGCTTATCCAAAAAATGTAATAAAAAAACTTAAACCTCAAAAGAGAAGCTCATAAGAGTCGGAAGGACATTAATAAATTGCTAAATGACCGTATAGATGAAACTCACCCAGACCTGCTTTTCACTACACCAACTGTCACAACCAACCCAACTTAAACCAGACAGAGAAGACAAGAAAATCAAAGCCATACCATAAGTGACCAACCATCCAACCAATGTCCACAAAGGATAAAAGTTGTCTGAATACCTAAAGGACGTTGTAGAACACCAGAAAAAATAAGAAGTCCACCTCATAGAGTTGCAAGAACCAACGAAGGTATAATGTCCTCTGATGTAGGTATGCTTCATGGCTCATGGCAACCTATGGTATTTGGATAGAGGATGCTGAAGGCACATGATAAGAGACCCAACCAAGTTCTGCGAACTAAGGAAGAACAAAAGTGGAAATGTTATGTTTGGAGACAAAAGCCAAGGAAAGTCCTTGGAGTCGGGAAGGTTAGTAAGGATCCTAACAAATCTATTGATAATGTATATCTTGTAGATGGGTTAGAATACAATCTTTTTAGCATTTCGCAATTCTAAGGTAATGGTAATTGTGTCTGGTTCAACAAAGATATTTGAGTAGTAGAAAAAGAAAAGTCACATGAAATTATCCTAAAAGGTCACCGCATGAACAATGTATATGTCATAGATCTTAGTGAGTCTACATCCAAGGGCCTTACATGCCTCAAGGCAGTGTCAGAAGACACCTGACTTTAGCATCGTAGGTTAGGACATGTTAATATGAAAACTCTCCAAAAGCTTAAATAGTTGGGTCTCGTATGAGGTCTCCCTTCCCACAACTTCAACCGAGATAGAGTCTGTGACGCATGTATAAGGGGAAAGCAGATCAGAGCGTCATTCAAACCCGTCATGGGGGTAACCACCTCAAAATGTCTAGAACTCCTGCATATGGACCTGTATGGACCAACAGCTTGCAAAAGCCTAGGAGGAAGCTCATACATGCTAGTTATAATTGATGATTATTCCAAATTCACCTAGGTTTCCTTTTTGAAAGATAAAGCATAAGCTTTTCACAGTTTGCAAAACTTTACAAGCAACTAAAGGTCCTCATTGGGAAAATTCTCTTTCCACCCCAAATTGGGTGTTAAAAAAATGAGGGTTAAGGAGGTGAATGGGTAGACTCCACCCCCTCATCACTCCACCTTACAATACATTACTCTCTTTCCAAGGTAGGGTGAGAAAGAGTGAAGACCCTTAATAACAATTCTCAACCCTTCCATACCTTTTTCATGTGTTGTTAAAACCTAACCGACGGGACTGGTTCAATCAGGAACTGATAACCTGGCCAGTTTGGTTTTAGGTATAACCAGTTGAGTAGGTTCAATCGTCAGAAAACCAACAAAACCGATAGACTCGACTCACCTCGAAACCAATAGTCGGACTGATATTCTAATTTTAGATGAAGCTCTATTTTTTCTGATGAAACCCTACAAATTTTTACTTCTATCACCCCTCCTTTCCTATCTGTGCCCTAAGTCAATTGCTCGTGTCTGACTCTTCTCTTTGTTCTTCCTCTCTCTATGCTACCTAGCCAATGTCGGTTTGTCCAGCGTTAGAGTCAAGATATGATGACTGATGTTGGTGCATGCGATCTTGAGGGAGTGTGGGTTATGGTGATTTGATAAGGTTGTGATTTGAGAGTTCAAAGTTGGTAGGAGAGGACTATTAAATCTATTGAAACTATTGCTACAAGTCTGCAGCTTATACTGGAACGAAAGAAGAGAGGAGAAGAGGGAAGAGATTAAGAAGGAGCGTTGTGACATGAGTAAGTAGCGTTGAATAAAAGCTATGGCCTAGGGTTGCTTGATCCTATCCATATTCTTTATATAAATATAAATAAATGTATTAATTGATTTTTTTTCCTTTTAATTTTTTGACCTCCTTTATTCTACTTTTAGTATTTCTTTTACTTCAAAGTAAATTTAACGGTTCATGTATGTAAATGTATGCCTATTTGTATGGACTAAACAACATATATTAGTGAGCTTTTCAGTTATATAAAATTGAATGATTGGCTAGATGCCTAGCTAGGTATATATGAATATATAATATTTGGTTTTTTTGGTTATATGTATATAATATGAGTATTTTTATGGAAATTTGATGGTTATACTTCTGCAAGGTATATGATTTTTCATTTACTCGTAATTGAATCATTCCGATTTTGACCGATTGAAATTGAGGTCAGGTCAACCGGTTTAATACAGTCAAACCGATCTAACCACTTAATGTATTAACTCATGAATCAATTTGATCGGTGAACGGTCAGAATCTGACAACATGACCCTTTTCCTAAGCAAACCCTCTCTAGTATTTGTTATTTGGAGTGCCCATTAATCAACGATGAATTGAGATCCGATCTAACCCCTACAAGATGAAATAAATGGATAAATAAACAAATTAAAACAAGTAGAGTGGTAAAGCCACAGCTGAGGTATCTTCTTTGCGACTACGCCTGTATACTTGTAGACGGTAGACGGCATAACATTTGCCTCCCGTTTCCAACCCCTCTCTCTCTCTCTCTCTCTCTCTCTCTCTCTCTCTCTCTCTGTCCCCTTTCAAACTCACTGCAATTATCTTCTAGCAATCAACCCTAATCCAAGATCCTCATCAGAACCCCTTTAGATCTGCTCAGGTAAACTTTCTTTTATTCAGATCTGAGTTTCGAGTTCTTTCTTATCTGTACTTTCGATGTTCTCCCCAACTTTCGTGCGTTTTGTTTTTTGATCTGTTGCATGTTGTTTGTGCTTTTCTCTGTTTTAAGAATTTGGAGAAATCGTTGTGTTCGATTGGGTGTGACTGGAGAGTATGCGTTTGATTTGTGATTTCTATTGGGGAGAGTGTGAGTTTCTAAGTATCTTTCTCGATATTGGAAGATTAGATGATGAATCTGACATAATAATTACGATTGCTTCTTGTAGACATGTATGCCATTTTATTATTGCTTGTAAATGAATTCGTTAGATGTTGTGATAAATTTTGCATGTTAAACAATTTTGTAACTATCAGATATAGCTTCGACATTCATTACAGATCCTTTGTTGGAGAACTGAAGGAGGATTCATAAAAGCTGTTCGTAACTGTAGGATCGGATTGTGGTGCATTTCAACGAGAAGTGGCGCAGCTTAGATTGAGTTGTGGTACACTTGGGGTGGTTTTCGACGTTCTAGTTCCTTCATTGTAATGGCTTCTTTTGAGGAGACAATGGGTCGAATCATCCGGGTTTTCCTTTGTATGTTGCTCTTTTGGCATGCTTGCAATGGGTTTTATTTGCCAGGGACGTATATGCACACATACTCCCCTGGGGAAGAAATATATGTGAAAGTTAATTCTCTGACATCCATTGAGACGGAGCTTCCCTTTAGCTACTATAGTCTTCCGTACTGCCGGCCACCTGAAGGTGTCAAGAAAAGTGCTGAGAATCTTGGCGAGCTTCTCATGGGAGATCAGATTGACAACTCTCCGTATCGATTTCACATGAATGTGAATGAGACCATATTCTTATGTATTACTAGTCCTCTTAGTGAGCATGAAGTCAAGCTCTTGAAACAGAGGACTCGTGATTTGTACCAGGTGAATATGATTTTGGATAATCTCCCTGCGATGAGATACGCCAACCAAAATGGTGTGAAGATCCAATGGACTGGGTTTCCAGTAGGCTACACTCCACCAAATAGCAATGATGATTACATCATAAATCATCTGAAATTTAGGGTTTTGATTCATGAGTATGAAGGGAGTGCTATGCAAATTATTGGTACTGGGGAGGAAGGCATGGGAGTGATATCTGAAATTGACAAGCAGAAAACATCAGGTTATGAGATAGTCGGTTTTGAGGTTGTGCCTTGCAGTATTAAGAATGATCCAGAAGTGATGTCAAAACATCACATGTATGACAATATAACTTCAATCAACTGCCCCTTGGAGCTGGATAAGTCCCAACCCATTAGAGAACAAGAGAGGGTTGCATTTACTTATGAGGTTGAGTTTGTGAAGAGTGACATTAGATGGCCGTCTCGATGGGATGCTTACCTGAAGATGGAAGGTGCCCGAGTCCATTGGTTCTCCATCCTGAATTCACTGATGGTCATCCTCTTCCTGGCTGGCATTGTATTTGTTATTTTCTTGAGAACTGTGAGGAGGGATCTAACCAGGTATGAAGAGCTTGATAAAGAAGCTCAAGCACAGATGAACGAGGAGCTGTCAGGATGGAAACTTGTTGTGGGTGATGTCTTTAGAGAACCAGAGCATTCTAAGTTACTGTGTGTGATGATTGGAGATGGTGTTCAGATCACAGGAATGGCTGTTGTGACCATAATATTTGCGGCTCTTGGTTTTATGTCTCCAGCCTCTAGAGGAATGCTGTTGACAGCCATGATCATTGTCTACCTTTTCCTTGGGATTGTGGCTGGCTACGCAGGTGTACGCTTGTGGATGACTATCAAAGGATCATCAGATGGATGGAGGTCAGTTGCCTGGTGGGTTGCTTGTTTCTTCCCAGGAATTGTGTTTGTGATCCTCACGCTATTAAATTTCCTCCTCTGGGGAAGCAAGAGTACAGGGGCCATACCAATCTCCTTGTATTTCATCCTATTGTCCCTCTGGTTCTGCATTTCTGTGCCCCTTACTCTGTTTGGAGGTTTCTTAGGAACCCGAGCTGAAGCCATTCAGTACCCTGTACGAACCAACCAAATCCCCAGAGAGATTCCTGCTCGAAAATACCCATCGTGGTTGCTTGTTCTTGGGGCTGGTACCCTTCCCTTTGGAACCTTGTTTATTGAACTCTTCTTCATATTGTCTAGCATTTGGCTTGGGAGGTTCTACTATGTGTTTGGTTTCTTGTTCATTGTCCTCCTGTTGCTGGTAATTGTTTGTGCCGAAGTATCTGTTGTACTCACATACATGCATCTATGTGTGGAGGACTGGAGATGGTGGTGGAAAGCATTCTATGCTTCAGGTTCTGTTTCCCTTTATGTCTTCCTTTACTCTATTAACTACTTGGTGTTTGACCTTCAGAGTCTGAGTGGGCCTGTGTCAGCCATCCTCTACCTGGGTTACTCTTTGATTATGGCAGTTGCGATTATGTTGGCCACCGGAACAATTGGATTTATTGTGTCATTCTACTTTGTCCATTACCTCTTCTCATCGGTTAAGATTGATTAGTTACTTACTATTCAGTAACTGAGGGACCATCACTAGGCAGCTTATTATATGGATCTTCTGGAGGAAATTTTGTTTGCTGTCTTTCACGCTTGTAGCAACTTCCGTCAGGTGGCTAGCAATAGCATGAGCTTGTTTGCAAGTGTCAAGGTTAAAATTATGATCAAATCAGGCATAGCCTTCTGCGCTGCCCCATATCTTTTACTGTCTTTCACAATTTATCTTTTGAAATGCACTGGGATTGTAGTTTTTTCAAGTTTCTTTTACTTAGAGAGAGGTGCAGCTTTCATTTTAGTGTTATGCTTGCAGACACCTGTAGTTCATTGGATGTGTATTCATTAATGAGATATTGTAAGACCTTTTCATCTCTGCCATGGCCATTTTGCTTGCGTGTCTGGTAGCTTTCAATTTATTATTTATGCTGTATTATGCACTGCTTTCTACAATTATGCAGTATTCCAGTTCTTTTCCCTACCCTTTCCCTTGGATACTTCCTTTTGGGCTTTGACTATGTTAGATCTGGACCACCCCGATAAATTTATCATACGTATCTCATTCTTACTTATCCCATATTTTGTACATTACTCATTTTTTCTAATCCCGTATTTTTTGAATTACTCAAGTTTTCTTAATTACTTTATATAATATATATTTCAAAATTCATATATTAAATATGTAAATGTGACTGATATGATTTGTCTTTCCTATGTATTTAAAAATTGATTCTGCTAATCGGCGCCTTGGCCCTTGAGGGTGATTATTAAGAAAAAGTCTTATCCACCTTTTTAGAATATATATTTTCATACAATCAAAGATATACATGAAAATTTACCTTTTTAATTTGGTAGAATCTACTTGATTGCCTTCCTAAATCTACAAAATCTTATCATTAATATGAATCTATCAAAATTATTTTAATGAAATTAAGTTGACTAATCTGAAATCTTTGATGTTAAAGCTAGATGATGCCTTCACTACACAAGAATTGGAAGTAATATGTTGCACAAAAAGTAAAAAAAAAAAAAGAAAAGAAAAGAAAAAACAAGGTGATCAGTTGAAAACAATAAAATATCCCATTACTCTTCCACCAGTTACTTATTAGGTACACTATTTTTTGGATGGCAGGGTCACCGGGAAAGCATGAAAAAGTCCTACACAAATGGGAGAAAACAGAAAATAGTTGCAAGGTCAAACCATTGGACGGGAAATATTAATGTTCCCACGAGGTTAGTTAATTGCAAATTTGATTTTAAACATTTCTTTCCACCTCATCCTTTTTTTCCCCCTCCAAATTCATAGTAACTACTCCTATAGAATACTAGAATGGAATCAATATATCTTAGTGCGGAAGCGATTAGAATCAAATTGTTGAATCACCAGTATGTTCTTCAGGCCACCACCACAAAAAATTGATGGCTACCAATGAGTCACCAGTATGTTCACGCCCAAAAGCCCATAATCTCTTATGATATGTTCCCGAGATAGAACTGTTTAGATTTTTTATTGTGTGTTTTGTTACATATCACATAGGTATAGATAGTCTAAGACTTAGAGATAGATTCCTATACCTAATAGGAGTAGGACTTAGCTAGTAACTCCTTTCCAAAGCTGATTATAACTCCCTGTTATCAAGAACTCTATTCTAGATAAATACGATTTAAATTTGGTAAGCGGTTGTTATCAACAACTCCCACACGGCCGCGTACCCATAAAAAGAAAAGGAACTCTATTCTATAAGAATTAAGGCTTCAATATAAGGTTGCATTATACCCGATTACTAAATTCTCATCTTAGACTTATTAAGACGACTATCTTTTTCATCATTCATATTTTTCAAGTACTAATTTTTTTACCCATTTTTTCGAATGAGTGTCTATTAAAGTAAGTGAATAAAGAAAGAAAAAGCATCCTACTTTGACTAAGGGCAAATCGGAATAAATATATATAACAATGTCATGTAAAGTAAAGTGAAAATCTGATAAATATATACAACAATATCATGTAATGCAAAGTTTGTAACCTATTTAATGGGATTAGAAGGGTATAAGCCAAGATAATGTAATGTCAATTGATATTGTTATTGTCAATTTTGATTAATGTTAGGTAGGTTTCGAGTCCACTTATAGTTTTCTTAGAGATAATTTTAAATTAGTATTAATTAACATAATATCAATAAGGAAAGATTAATAGTCATGTATTATAAGTTTATAATGGTTTTCTTTTTTTTTTGGATAGAATAATTATAATCTATATAGAAATCATTGTGGACCCCACAAAATAAAGTCACGCGAGCGTTTCTCGGAGTTTAGACCAATCACAACGCAGTAAGTTGTATTTTATTTTCAATTTCTTTCCAGATTTTATTTACAATTAAAGAATTTTAAAAAATATATCCTTAATCCACGTATGCTTGACAGCAGTTACATTCAAAACAAGTCCTACTAAATCTCAAACAATAGTGTTCAATTTTAATTATATTTTATTTTCTATTTCTTTCCAGATTTTATTTACAATTAAAAAAATTAAAAAATATATCCTTAATTCACGTATGCTTGACAATAGTTACATTCAAAACAAGTCCTACTAAGTCTCAAACAGTAGTGTTCAATTTCAATTTAAATTGTATTTTATTTTCTATTTCTTTCCAAATTTTATTTACATTTCAAGAAATTAAAAAATATATCTTTAAACGACTCCTACGAAATATCAAACAGTAGTATTCAATTTTAATTTAGTTACACCACCGAAACAAAACCATCCATAAGTAGTGACTTTAATATCCAAAACACTTCAAAACAATTACTAATTAGATTATTAACATGACCCTTGCGGTTAGGTCAATGAGATTCATGAGTTTTTGTAGGTATCTATATAAATATAACACATTTGTTAGAGGTTATATCTATTTCTCATATATTAACATATTATTATGCATCTACTTTAAAAAACAACATACAAAATATCCCAAAATTAAACTTCTCTTCATCTACACTCAGGAGCAAGCAAGATCAATCTTATCGTATTTCAAAATCATATAGACATAATCCTTTACCTTCCCCATCAATAAGTTTCACATTCATAAACGTTTTCCTCAATATTCATCATTAAGTTTCACATCCATGACTTTTATAAAATTTCAAAAGTAACTAATTGAGTTCACTCAGATCCGTGCATCGCACGGGTTGAGGCCTAGTGGTTATCTAAAGGCCTCCCCCTTAGTCTCTCCTAGGAAACTGAAAGGTACACTATGGTGAGGCCATTGGACCCATGGAGCTTGCAGATAGGGCTCTGGCCCTATATCATCTATACACAGAGCCACAAAGGCGTAGGAAAATAGAAGTATAGACGCAAGGCAAGAAGAATACCAGGAAAGCTGGAAAGTTCAGGATGGTTATTGGTGGAGAGTGAACACAGATGCTGGGATTGACAAACGAGGAGGAGGTGGTTGGGGAGTAATTATCCGAGGGAACGAGGGACAAGTCAAGGCAACTTAGGCTATTTACAGAGAGCACGCTTGGAGTGTAGAAGCAATAGAAGCTGGTGCAATACGCAGTATGAGACTGACAAAGGAGCAAGGTTTGCAACATATTGATGTTGAATCTGACTGTCTGCAGGTTATCGAGGGTCTGAAAGGGGAAGAGGAAGGTTAAACCTTCAACGTGGAATATTATGAAAGATTGTCTTGATTTGGTCATTTGTTTTAGTTCGTTCCACTTCTTATTTAGTAGAAGGAGTTGTAATAAGGTTGCGCACTGTTTAGTGCAAGTCGCTTTATGTTCTAGAATCTCAAAAACTTGGTTGGATGTTTATCCTCCTGAAGTTGCCACTCTGGTAGCTTCGGATAGCCCAGTAGATTAATACATTATATTTCCCGATGAGTTTCCCACTAGTTGTTCTAAATAAAAAAAGGTTATCTAAAGGCTATAAAATATTATATTCATTAGTATGAAATATTATCGAGCTTAATTAAGAATATATGTGCATATATATTTTTTGATAGAATATTTTTCAATTGAATAGAAGTGATGTGTGTACATTATCGAAATTAATTGGAAATAAGTTCCAAGAAAATAGAAATTATTATGCATTAATTGAATACAGAAGCAGTGAAATAGAAACCTACCACTTAGCTGCTTCGAACTGAATTTGATGAGATTTCTCGTTTCTTTAAGGCCTAGCTTCTATAGGCTATCTTTCCCCTCAAAAGTGGAGGAGCATGTATGATACTGTAACGCCCCGGCCTCTCTCGGGCCGCGGACATTACCGATAACTGCTTCAAGGATCGCTGACTGCCCCACAAATCACCACGAGTCTTTTCAGCGTGCTTTCGTCCTCGCTCACAGGCTGCCTGGGAAAACTTCCCAGGAGGTCACCCATCCTGAGACTACTCCCAGCCAAGGACGCTTAACTGAGGAGTTCCCAACGGATGAACTACCATAAAAGAAGGTGCACCTTGGTGATATAAGTAGTCATTTCAATCCTTTTCAGCCACACTTAACCATATGCCCGGGGTGTTACAATCACCCCCACTTAAGTGCACAATGTCCTCGTTGTGCCACAATCTACTCCAAAATCTTTGCCCCGCTAGGTGACTGCCCATGGATCTCCCGCCCATCGGCGCAGTCACGCGCGCGTCGGCTCGATACCATCAGCGCCGGCCTCCCGGCCGCGACATTACCGATAATCGCTGGGATCGATCGACCACAAATCACCACGAGTCTTTTTAGCGTGCTTTCATCCTCGCTGCCTGAGAAAACTTCCCAGGAGGTCACCCATCCTGAGACTACTCCCAGCCAAGCACGCTTAACTGAGGAGTACCCAACGGATGAGCTACCACAAAAGAAGGTGCACCTTGGTGATATAAGTAGTCATTTTAATCCTTTTAAGCCACACTTAACCATATACATGGGGTGTTACAGATACAAAGACTCTTTTATGTGAAGGGCAAGTAGTCTTCTTTTATTTAATTAGAGGGGGGGGGGGTTGCGATTTCATTGCCTAATGTTTTTAGTTAAGATTCATGGATGCTACAAAAAAAGATCGAGAGAAAGGAGTCTACGGAAGGGTTGCCCATAGACTGACATTATTATAAAATACAGTTCAAACAAAAAAAGTAAATCCAAACCCAATCACTTACTCATTTGCATGGAACTCACCCCGAACATAACTCATATTTATTACTTATTTTGTTGATCACCATACTTATAAGATTAATTCTTAGGTAATGTGTTTTTGCAAAATAAATATTTCGGTACACAAAATAGGACATTGTATAAAAAATATAGAGATATCAAACACAACAAGAAAAATTACTTTTGGGCAACAAAAAGTTTGTTATCTTAGTCCAATTTTTGTTGCCCTTTAACATAGGGCTACTAAAAAAATTGTCACGGTTTAGACGTTTTATCCTCGAAGCACTAAGTCTGGACAACAAATTAGTAAAAATGGTAGCACAATATAGTTGTGGTGGGCAACAAAATTTTTTTGTTGCCTTAGTAACCTTAGACAACCAATTTTCTTTAAATTGTCACCATATCTATATCAATTGCAACAAAAAAATTTTGTCGTCACATACAATGTATTTAACCACAAAATTATTTAGTAGCCCTATTTTAAATTAATGCAACAATAACTTTTTTTGTTGTCCAAACTACTCTAAATTTGTTGCCCAAACATATTTTGCTTGTTGTGAAAAAAATATCAAACATAAATCTCAGTTTGTTTTAATTTCAAAAGAAAATAATAAACCTTGTACAAAATAAGAAAAATTAAAATACAGGGATATAAAAAAACTATCCGACCTAAACCTTGGTATATTTCGATATCGAAAAAAATAATAGATCGAGTAAAAAAAGACATAAAATAAAATTACTAAGAAATATTGTCTCCCTACCATAATAAACAATAACCCACATTATATGTAACTGTAATGTCCCGGAAATTCAATTATGAAAACGTGAAAGTCAAACTAACGGTAACAACGGAAGACTATTTTTTTTCTTTTCTTTTTATTTGGGTGTCACTGCCGTACCTCTGAAGAGATACAAGGCCAAAACAGAGACTAACTAAACAAACCAAACTTCGAATTAGTAACTAAACATCATTTATGGTTCAACAACAAAAAGAAACTACTAGAAGATTTCAAGTCTAACATTGAACCGCTAAACACTTATTCAAACAAAACTCTAAGCATCCTCACTTCTAGTTCCCATTTGCATCACAGAAGCCTCCACCTGAAAACAAAACATTTACAAACATAAAGGGGGAAATCTCAATAATGTCTACCCCAAACAGTTAAACATTACACAATTCATTTCAACACATTTTAAGGGAAGGGGAAACAGTTCAAACATTTCAAAATACTTTCACCAAACAACCTTACCGTTACTATATTTTAAAGCGGGCGGGGCTTCCGTATTGCCCCTCGGAGTCAATAGACTCGCCAAAACCATTCACAGTACTTTTCATCATTCTTCTCTCATCTTCATAACTAATCACAACCACATCCCCAATGGCCATCGCAACATTCATTCCAAACTACCAAGCGTAACCTAGTCTCTTGACAGTCTTCCTTACAGCTATTCGACCTGGTCTTGGGGAGAGTGTCCGAACCCGCATTTTACTTAGTCTTTAGTTAATCAGGTTTCATATCTCAGATCATTCCAGTATCAACTAGACCTGGGCATTGAGCGGGTAGGGCCGGGCTGCGGGCCGGGTCAAGCGGGCCGAAAATTTGTGATCCGCCGACCCAAGCCCGGCCCGACCCGTCCTTCAAGTCAAGTAGTGTCGGCCCGAGCCCTGACCCGACGGGCGGGCCGGGTCAGCGGGCTAGTAATTGTGCAACTTAGATTTTTTTATTAAATTTTCCATGCATTTTAGGCCTACGTATTGAACGGGCCGGGTCGGGTCGCGGGCCTGGTCAGGCGGGTCAGGCCAACCCAATTTCAGGATTTCTTTTTTTCGCTTCTTTTAGCGGGTGGACGGGCCGGGCCGGGTCACAGACCTTTGGCCCGAGCCCGGACCGTCCATTCTTCGGAGCCCCGATCTTTTCGGGCCGGGCCGGGTCGCCTTAAAAAAACGTGACCTTGACCCGCAATTTTTCTGGCCGGGTCGCGGCGGGCCCGTCGGGTCCCCGACCCATTGCCCAGGTCTAGTACCAACCAACATTTCCAAAACCAACACTTCCAAACCAACACACTTTCAACACAAAAACCAAAGGATTGTCCATACTTTATGAATCAAAGAACATAACCTTTAACCATAACGGACAATCAAGTTCTAGATAAAGTCCCCTTCAGTATGCAAGTTCCAAAAACATAATAGAAACCAATAAAACCAGTAAAGAGCATCCGCTGGGGATTAGGGCATAGACATTACCTGAATTTGTGATATACTTCACGTAGAAAATTCACAGGAGCTTCTAATTCGGGTACTCGCTCGATCCTATAGATTAAAAACGACTTAAAATTAATATTTCTATCACTAAAAAGCAAATCACTTCCCATCCTTATCCTAACCTTTCCCAAAGAGTTAGTAATTCAAAGAGCGCATTAAAGTAACGATATCACAACCAAGCTAGTTCATGGAAATCAAGCATAATGCACTCCAAACGTACCATAGAAATACATACTTAGATAAAAACATGTCACAAATAATTCAATTAAAACTAAACTAGTATGACCCTATACATGTAAACTTGCATGGTACTATTCACAAAAATTACAAATATATCATGCTAGGTCACATAATCATATAATCTTATTAAAAACCACACTTTAAGGTTCGTTTGGACCTAGGAAAACAACATGGAAAAAAATTATTTTTGTAATACCCCGGGTATTTGGTTAAAGTGTGGCTTAAAAGGATTGAAATGACTACTCATATCACCAAGGTGCACCTTCTTTTATGGTAGCTCATCCATTGGGAACTCCTCAGTTAAGCATGCTTGGCTGGGAGTAGTCAAAGGATGGGTGACCTCCTGGGAAGTTTTCCAGCAACACGCGAGCGAGGACGGCGCATTGGAAAGACTCGTGGTGATTTGTGGGCTAGTCACGATCCTTCAAGCGATTATCGGTAATGTCCGCGGCGGGTGGGGCGTTCTGAATGGTATCGAGCCGACCGCGACCGTGGAAATGCGGTGGACGGGAGAGCCATGGGCAGTCACCTAGCGGGGCAAAGATTTTGGATTGGATTGTGGCACAACGAGGACGTTGTGCGCTTAAGTGGGGGTGATTGTAATACCTCGGGTATATGGTTAAAGTGTGGCTTAAAAGGATTGAAATGACTACTCATATCACCAAGGTGCACCTTCTTTTATGGTAGCTCATCCGTTGGGAACTCCTCAGTTAAGCGTGCTTGGCTGGGAGTAGTCAAAGGATGGGTGACCTCCTGGGAAGTTTTCCGAGGCGTGAGCAAGGAGGACGAAGCACTGGAAAGACTCGTGGTGATTTGTAGGGCTAGTCAACGATCCTTCAAGCCGAGGCTATAATTTTCGAAAAGGAAAATCTTTCCTTTGTTTGGATTGAAGAAAAAGGAATGGAAAAAAAAGTTGAAAAATTGCATGGAAAATTTGGGGTCACAAAGAAAAAATATTTTCCCTTCAAAAATGAAAGGAAAGTTGGGAGAAAATTTTTGGATCAAAGCCAACCTTTCTCTTCATCATCTCTCGTGGCTCCCTTGATTCTCTCTCTCTCTGTAACTTGCTTCTCTCTCTCTCTCTCTCTCTCTCTCTCTCTCTCTCTCTCTCTCTCTCTCTCTCTCTCTCTCTCTCTCTTCTCTCTCTCTCTCTCTAACTCGCATATCTCTCTCTTTAATTCGCCTATCTCTCTCTCTCTCTCTCTCTCTCTCTCTAACTCTTCTCTCTCTCTCTCTCTCTCTCTCTCTCAGACTCTTCTCTTTCTCTAGGTCTCTTCTCTCTCTTTCTCTCTCTAACTTTGTCTCTCTCTAACTCTCTAACTCTCTCTCTCTCTCTCTCTCTCTCTCTCTCTCTAACTCCCCCGTCCAAGTCACATCATATAATCTAGAAAAATGAAGCTTGACATTTAAAAGTTTCATGCAAATTTTTTTTCCATACATTTTTCTTCAAACCAAACAAGGAAAAGGAAGTTGAATAAAGAATCAATGTTTTAATTTTTTTCCTTCAAAATTTTACTTGAACCAAACAAGAGAAAGAAATTTACTTTACTCCCAAAATTTTTTCTCCTAATTTTTTTTCCATGAGATTTTTTTTCCATCCTTTTTTCCTAGGTCCAAACGGACCCTTAGGGTTCCTAGCATGTTCCCAGGGTCAAGACTTATTCAATCTAACCTAATAACATGAAAACTTAATACTCATAAGGAAAACTTAATAACAACTTGAAGCGTAATACTAATAACATGAAACTTTAAGAATAATAACATGAACTTTAAAACTAAAATATGAAACTGTAATACTAAATATGAACTTTAATATTAATAAATATGAAACTTTGATACTAATAATGTGAAATTTTTAATACTAATAATATAAAACTTTAAATACTAACATGAAACTTTATAATAATAATAACACAAAACTTTATAATAATAATAACACGAAACTTTATAATAATAATAACACGAAACTCTATAATAATAATAACATGAAACTAATAATAACTTATGAAAACTTAACAATAATAACACGAAACTTAATAATAACTTATGAAAGCTTAATAATAATAATACGAAACTTAATATTTATAATATGAAACTTACTAGTAGTAATAATATGAAAGCTTTAATAAAAACACGAAATATCAAAGACTTTAAACAGCACTTAAAACATGTTAAACCCTAATAAATTCTAATAAAACCCTAGAGTTTCAACACATCCAAGACCCATATTTCATACATTTATCATGCCAAAATCATATCATCTATACCGAAGAACTTGCTAATGATTCTCAGACATTCTCAAGCCTTAATAAACCTCATTTAATCACATATAAACCTATGCATATAAACCGAACAACAATAATAGAGGAGGTTTTTTAGGGATATACAAATCGGGAGAGAGGGAGAGCAAGGTGCAGGCGGTGGTTGTGGTGGTGCTACGACGGCATAACGGACATCAAGGGGGTGGCCTGAGGATGGCCGGGAGCTGTCGGCTGCAACAGGTCATCGGGGCAGCAGCAAGGAGCTCGACAGCAGCTCGGTCATCAAGAAAAGGGGTTTCGGTGGTGTTTCGGGGTGCTTCTGTGCTGCGGAGCAGAGCGGCGGCGCAGAGGGCGGTGGGTGTGGTGGCCGGCGCAAGAAGAAGGAGAAGGGAGAAGAAGAAGAAAGGAAGAAGAAGAGGGAGGAGGTGATGGTTGCCTGTGAAACACGAAGAAGAAGAAGAAGAAGAAGAAGAAGAAGAAGAAGAAGAAGGAGGAGGAGGAGGAAAGGAGAGAGGGAGGAGGGAGATGTGATGGGAGGGAGGAGACGTCTACATGGAGAACAATAGTGACCAGTGGATAAATAGAGGGAGGGAAGAGAGAGGGAGAGGGGGGAAGCGTACGGTAGAAGGAGTAGGAAAAATTTATCTGGTTTTTAAAACAAAAAGGGGGGAAAATTAGGGTATTTTGGGGGGAAACTAGGTTAGAAAATTAGTATAAAAACCCTAGATTTATTTTGAACACATCTCATAAAAACTCTCTCCTAAAAACAACACCTTTTCTAAAATAAATCCCACAAACAGATACTAATAAAATTAACTGATAACCAAACATTTCTTAACTGATATTTTCTAGTTACTAAAAATTCCAAGTAACCCATTCGCGGTCCTAAAAACTCCATGTGAAAACATAAATATATTTAACAGAAAGAAAACGCACGTCAGGTAATTTAACAGTAAACATAACAACATTTTTCGGGGTTTTACAGTAATGCTCTGGAAATCCAATTACAAAATTAACGGTCAAAGTCAAACGTTGTCTAACGTTACTAGCGGAAGTCTCCTTTCTTTTAGAGCGTTACTGCCGTATCCCCGAAGAAATACAAGGCAAGAAAGGAAACACTATCAACCAATCATTATTTACCTCCATTAACAAACGAAGAAACTTTGGATTCTAGATACAACATGAATCAACATTAACTGACATCAGTTCTAAACAACAACTAAACTTTTATTCTCAAAACTTCTATCTTCAACGTCCACGCTTCTAAAACTTTTCCCTCACATAGTTCTTCACCTGAAAGCAAAACATTTAAAAACATGATGGGGAAAACCACAATAATGTCTACCCCTAACTGTCAAAGCATTCTAAAGTTCATTTCAATTCATTTCAGGGGAGACGGAAACAAGTCAAACAATTCATAAAGCCTTTTCACAACCAAACTTACCCTTTCACATTTTATTAAACGAGCAGGGCTTCCATATTGCCCCTCGAAGTCAAAGACTTCACGAACTACTTAAACATTAACACAACGAAGTCCCAGACTTCACGAACAACATTCACAACTTTTTTTATCATTCCCTTCCTCATCATCAATCCATTCTCAATTCAACTTCTGGATGGCCATCGCAAACAAACACGTATATAACTATCAGGCGTAACCTGATCACTTGACAATCTCCCTGCAGGAACCTATCCTGGTCTTGGGGAGATTGATCGAACCTGCATTTCTAAAGCCAACACTTCCAAAACCAACACACTTTCAAAACACACAACCAAAGGACTGTCCGGACTTTCACAACCAAAGAACATAACTTTCTCAACAAAATAGACAGTCACGTTTCAGTTAAGGTCCCCTTCAGAATGCAAGTTCCGAAATCAAGTAAAAACCAATAAAACCAGTAAATAGCATCTAGTGGGGATTGGGGAATAGACATTACCTAGAGGTCTTCACTTCGCTTCTATAAACACACTTGAGCTCACTAACGAGTCGTCTAACCCGAACCTATAATTAGAATAAAAATTCTAAAATAATTAATACAACCTAGCGAAGTTAGCATATGTAATCTTCTACCTTTCCCAAACCCTAAGATATTTAAAGGTTTCCAATATTCACCCATAATAATTACATACTCGACATAAAAAAAAATTTTTTACGTAGAATAAAACTATTTATTTGAACAAAGGTTAGGAAAAAATGCACAATTTACCACTTCCCTGTTGTTGTAATGGTCATAACTCGACTTCCCGACTTTCTATGGAATTAATTCTAAACATTCTGGAAACCTCAAAGAGTCTGCTACAACTTTCATGTTGATTGTAAAACCTAAAACACACTCCAAAGGGTCTAAAAACAACACACAACAGGTATGTCCAACTTTCCATAGGTTCCTGTTTAATGTTATATAACTCGAGCTATACACCTCAAACACTCGAACCGTAAAATTCCTATTAAAGCTAACTCATGAAGGAATACCCAAACCAAAGATTTTGATTAAAAATCAACTACAAAATTAATGGTGTATGTTTAAACGTGATCCATCAAAATTAATGGTGTATGTTTAAAAATCAACTACAAAATTAATGATTACTAACCTTAACTCCAACCAACTCAACCCACAACTCCAACCTTGGCATATAAACTTTCCATTACACATAACTAACCACCCCATGACTTTATAACATGACCACAACCATACCAATCATAATTGTAGTATAAACACAATTCCCAAACCAAAACCATTTTCTCAAACCCTAATCACACCATTCATTATTTCCTTGATTTAAACTTCATCACACCAAACTCTCATACACCCACGCACAAGCACAAAGGATCAATTATAAGGCATAATATGGGTTCATACAAGTACTTTTTACATAAAAAGCTTTGTGATTATCGAAAATACTTAGTATATCTATTACTAATCCACCAAAAACTTAACTTTTCACAAGAAATTAATACCCTTCTACTAAAGACTAAGCCCCTTCTTTACAAACAGTTTTAACATATTTAAAGCACAAGCCATATGATAGAAAATATAGTAATATACATAAGAAACGAAGATATCAACAACAACAAAAGGAAAGGGCTTAGAATTTATACTGCGGAGGGAGGGTTTGCTAGCGGCAGGTCTTGGCGACGGTGGCACAAGGTGGCTGCTGCAGGATGGTCCTAAGCGGCCTGCTGGTGGCTGATGGGATGGACAAACAACGGCAGCGGTAACGCGAAACAGAGCACCCGAAACAAGGCTATGTGAGTGTCTCTGATGCGTTACGACTTCTATTGTGACAGTGGGGCATGACACGCGGAAGGCGGCGTGTTAGGTGGTGCCGCTGGCGACAGTCACTGGTCAACGGAGGTGGCGTGACGCAGAGACGACTGGTGGCTCAGAAAACAGGGGAGAGAGAGAGAGGCTGGTGGTGATGGTTCAGGTTGGTTGGCGGCTCGGCAGTTGTGCTGCGCTGGGGCCGGTGTTGGCGGTCTTGGTGGTGGCGACTGTTGATAGGGGGTGGCTTTGGGTGTTTTTGTTGAACCAAACGGAGGGGTGTATTGAGAAAACCGAAAGAGAAGAAGGAGGAAAGAGAAAAAGGAAAGAAGAAATGAGAGAGGGGGAAACGACGGAAAAGAAGGGGGATAGAAATTTAGGGTTAGAGTAAACTAGGGTTAGGTATTGTAATTGGGTGTTATACCCCTAGATAATTTATAAAAAAAACTAAAATAAAATATTTGTGAATATTGATTAGCCATCTAAAGTTATCGAAGTAACCATGTCAGCCCAACAACGGCCTTAAAATCCCAAGTAACCGATAAATCTCTCTAGAAAAAAAAAAACAGAACAAAATAAAATGTTATCAACGTAACAATAAACACACTCGGAATTTTCGGGGTTTTACATCATTACCCGTTAAAAGAAGTTTCGTCCTTGAAACTTAAACAGAGGTCCAACATCAATCAACGTTTACTTCTACCTTAGCAAGGAAGCTCTCGTACAATGGCCTAACATTAACCTAGTAGAAATATCTCCCAAGCGGTAGCAGGAATCCCAACACGATAGAGGTTCACACGCTAAAACAAAGAACAATTCGTTATCCAATCCATGGTAACATATGATAATTCTCCAAGAGTGGTTTACAATCATTCTCACCTTGAACATTTCTAATTAGAGCCAACAATCTATAATCAAGCCTAAACACCATAACCATCTTCATCATTGACCTTCTTACTCTAAAATAGTTCCATTAGAAATACACACCTCAAATAACTAACTACCAGCACCCAAGATATTATAACCTCCTGATATATCTAACTAATAACAATTTTTTTTAGGGGTGTAAAATCACATAAAATATTGGTACTTTCTCAACAATGGTCATATGTACGCCAAAGATAACAACCCATAGTGGTGATTCCGCAACCAATTTCATACAAAACCTCAAGTAACGCAAAAGTGCCCAAGAATGATTTAACTTAACTGTAAGGCTCTCCTTCCTTCCCATCATAAATGTCACAATTATGCCAAACACTGCAAGATTATTTCAGAACCGTACACATTTGGGTTGCATGACCTCTTCAGGAAAAAAAACCCTATTAACCATATGAGAAAGAGGAGTTCTCGCAGATAGTCCCACACGTCAAAATACTAATTTGATGCCTCAAAATTCCAATAAGCCTCTTGTACAATGACCAAAAGCTAAGCTCGATTACCTAGACTAGGAGGGAACTCCTGCTACTGGGGAAGGACACATGAGACACAAAGGAAGAGTAAAGCGATAATGGAAGCAACCAAGCAAGGACTTGAGTATTTGGAGCTACACGACCTCATGGATTACTCGGAAGAAAGCACTCACGGGTTCTTAAGACTAGGAGGGAACTCCTGCTATTGGGGAAGGACACATGAGACACAAAGGAAGAGTAAAGCGATAATGGAAGCAGCCAAGCAAGGACTTGAGTATTTGGAGCTACACGACCTCATGGATTACTCGGAAGAAAGCACTCACGGGTTCTTAAGATAACCATAAACGCTAAGAGAGGTATACAACTCCGAAAAGGGCTCACTTATAATAACCCAAGACATGCTCAACGATACAGCTAATTTGCAATTCACTATTTAACCCCAAAGCACTTATTCATGCCTAAGAGACTTCTTATTTAACTTACAAATTCCCAACAAAAGTGGCACTTGCATATTATTATCCTCTCAACCCATCAAAAGGAGTTTTATCCTCGAAACTCGAATATCGATACACAATCATATTTAACGCCCGAAACATGAATCAATCTTAAACCTACTATTTCCTTAAGAGTATTTATTTAACTTCAATAGCCCCCAAAATCCGACTATACCCAACTGCAACTTAAGAGATTTCATGCATGTACTTACCCCATCAAAATCATTCTTAATAATTAGATCCGTCCTAGAACCACTAATTGCGATAAAGATCAGTCTGTCACACCTTACAAGCACAAAAGTATAAGACCAGAGTTAGACGACGACCTTCCTTGATACATCTAATCATTTGCTTCTCTTAACGGTAATCGGTGTAACTCACATATAAATACCTAAAACATGATCAAACACTTCGTATAGCTCATCGAATATATATCCTAGGCACCTAATATCCATTTAATATAATTTATCCCCTAATAGTTCTAGATAACAAGAGTTACCAGTAGGAGAGTTGATTAACCGCAGGAAAGAAATTGCAATAATAAACATATGATATTTAAACAAAATACGACTAACAATTCCCTATATTTTGATGTAATTATTTTAAGGGTCCTATATTTTGACAAATTATTATGGGGTGACATTGTCTTTGTTATTGGAGATATTCCGACCAATTTTTCGATTTAAAAATGCGCGAAACAATGGTTTTTGTATTTAAGGTTGTTTTAATTGAAATCAACTATTATTTTATGCCTTAAATTTAGGGTTGATCAAAGATGCATAACCTTAATCAACAATAAATATTGCAATTAATGCTTTGTTTGACGGAAAATAGATCAAAATGTCCCCAGAAATAATTACAACAAAGATAATGTCACCCTACAATTATTTATCAAAATACATGGCTCTTAAAATAATTACATCAAAATATGAGGACCCTTTAGTCATTTTCCGTATTTAAACTAACTCAATTAAATGATACTCCACAAACTTAATCAGGTACAAATCCCACAGATTGCTCACCCACAAACAGATTTTCTCAATAACATTCATACATTCTAAATCAAATGATACTTAGACAGAACTTAGTTAGCAAAGATTCAAACAAAGTTGTGCGCATCAACCCCGTGCAGATTTCTTCATGGGTTATACCCACTTCACAGATGATCGACTTAATTCAGTCGCACGTTCATAATTAAAAGACATGTCATCAAGACTAGACAATCAAGTACACAAACTCACAGGTATGAATATATTTGTATGGAAGTTAGTGTAGATGAGACCTCAAATCATAAAATGTAACATAATACTCACATCAATCATTTAAGAAAAGAAGAGATTAAAATCACACAGTTACAGATCAAATCGTTCCTATTCCGGGGTGACCAATACTACAAAAAAGTATCACTTGCATTTTTAAATATCTAACCATTTAGTCACCTTCGCATCCTACAGATAATATGAGTGCACTAATACTACAAGAAAGTACCATTTTATTTATTTTTTTTCCATTCCACACAACTATTCACATTCCTTGCTTCAAGAGACCTTCGTGCTATTGCTTGGAATCCCTATAAGTGCCATATCTCATTATCATGTTTAGCTCAGCCTCACCGCAAAATATTCACCTAACCTTGATACTTTAAAACTAGCATTTGATTCAACCTTAGCTTAAAATCTCCAAATCGCCATTCAAAGGTCAATTTGCACATACGATTCTCCACAAAAGCTCTGTCTCACCTCCTTATCTCAAAACAAGTTTCTTTTCCTTAAGAGAGATCCTTTGAAACCAAAATCTCAACCTAAACTAAGCGCACTCCCTATATTATTTAGAGGCCCTTCAACCAACCTCAATACCCAAAAGAAAGGTTCATGTTCTTCAATTCTTACTGAATGTCTCCAATTAACTTAGCACCTAAAACCAAGTCGAACTTATAATTACCGATATGATCGCCACCTCAATTGTTCCACTTCAAAATCAATCTTTAACCCGCATTATTTCTTTAAAGGGGTTACTTTAGACTTGAAACCTTGATAGAGCTACACATAATCTAAATAGTTACCTAGAGACCATCTTCTTAACCCTATTACAAAAGGAGCCAACTCTTAACCCCACTTTACCTTAGATGTCCTCCGACGCACTCTCTCAAACCCCCTATTCAAGATCAATTCCCAATTTCATCTCGAGATCACACATGTCATGATAACCAATTACACCATCTATTTCTTATTAAAAAAAAAAATTAGAGGCATTCATGCTACACCACCTCCTTATGTTTCCGAGCATTCCCTATTCTCAGTTAACCCAAGTCACCCTTGTTCATACGATGATGCCAGAAAAAAAATAAAAAAAAAATAATTTCAAGCTTAAACCCATTAAGCCAATAACATAAGAATAACAATACTTTAGAGCTTCACAACATAACAACCTCAACTACACAACATTATACTCACTCCTAATATAAGCTTCCTGTAAAACATTTTGCAATACAGACAAAATAAGTCAAGTCACATGCAGAACATAAACACCTTAGGATAAACAAGATGATAATCAAAATGATGCAACCCATCCCACCTACTCTCACACTCCGATCTTAAATTCCTAAGTTCTAACTAAACCTAATAGACATTTAGGAGTTACTAGGTCGTAACCCAGAGCTCTGATACCATTCGGTAACGCTCTGGAATCCAATTACAAAATTAACGGTCAAAGTTAAACGTTGTCTAATGTTACTAGCTGAAGTCTCTTTTTTTTTTTTGGTGTTACTGCCGTATCCCCTAAAGAATACAAGGCAAGAAATTAAAGACTATCAACTAATCATTATTTACCTCCATTTAACAAATGTAGAAACTTCGGATTCTAGATACAACATGAATAAACATTAACTGACATCAATTCTAAACAACATCTAAACTTTTATTCTCAAAACTTCTATCTTCAATATCCTCGCTTCTAAAACTCGTTCTCATCACATAGTTCTTCACCTGAAAGCAAAACATTTTAAAACATGAGGGGGGAAACCTCAATAATGTCTATCCCTAACTATCAAAGCATTTTAAAGTTCATTTGAATTCATTTCAGGGAGGGGGAAACAAGTCAAAGAATTCATAAAGCCTTTTCACAACCAAACTTACCCTTTCACATTTTATTAAACGAGCGGGGCTTCCATATTTCCCGTCGAAGTCAAAGACTTCATGAACTACTTAAATATTAACACAACGAAGTCCCAGACTTCAGAAACAACATTGACAACATCTTTTTTTTTTCATCATTCCCTTCCTCATCATCAATCCATTCTCAATTCAACTTTCAGATGTCCATCACAAACAAACACGTATATAACTGTCAGGCTTAACCTGATCTCTTGACAATCTCCCTGCAGGAACCTATCCTAGTCTTGGGGAGATTGCCCAAACTTGTATTTTAGTTAAAACTTGTAACGCCCTCGAAAATCAATTATGAAAAAGTCAAACATTGACTAACGGTAACAGTGGAAGTCTCTTTTTTCTTTTTAATTGGGCGATACTGCCATATCCCAGAAGGAATACAAGGCAATAAAGGAAAAACTAACTAATCATTAATTACTTCTTTTTGATAAAGAAAAGAAACTTCAAATTCTAGAACAACATACACTAAACATAGCTAACTTCAAGTCTAAAACATTAACTAAACTTTATTCATAGATCGTCTAACTTCAATCTATCGACATCACTTCTAGTTCCTGTTCCCATCACAAAACTCTTCACCTGAAAACAAAACATTTAAAACATGAGGATGACTCAATAATGCCTACCCCTAACCGTCAAAACAATTTAAAATACATTTCAATTATTTTTTGGGGGAGAAGTGAACAAGTCAAATCTTTTCAAAATCAACTTTCTTTCCCAACCAACCATAACCATCTTTCCGATTTATTAAGCGGGTGAACCTTGCTTATTTGGCCCTCGAAGTCCAAGACTTCACAATAATCATATCACAGTTT
This sequence comes from Portulaca oleracea, assembly GCA_029582165.1. NCBI lineage: Eukaryota > Viridiplantae > Streptophyta > Magnoliopsida > Caryophyllales > Portulacaceae > Portulaca > Portulaca oleracea. The sequence continues at coordinate 8,910,409 of CM055875.1, forward strand.
CATCACAATCACAATCTCAATATCAATCTCAATCAATTACAATCTCAATCATACGGATGATCCATCCATTTCACACACGTGCATAAAACTAATCCCGGGGAAGTAGCACTTATCAGGCATCCTTGATCTCTTGACAACCCCCCTACAGGATGCCGAGAACCTGGTCTTTGGGGGTGTTGCTCGAACCCGCATTTACGTCATGTTTGAATTATTAATCAGATTTAATACCACACGATTCCAAGCTCAATCAGTCCATTCCCAATTTCGAAAACCATTTCCAAAACACACATAAAAGACTGTCCACATTTTACCAGCTCAAAGAACAAAATCAACATCTAAAACAAATAGTCAATTTCACAACAAAATCTCCTTTCGGGATGCAATGTCCAAAATGCAGTGTAAAATCATAAAACACATAAAGTGCATCCACATGGGGATTATGACATAGACATTACCTGGAGGTATTCACTTCATATCCATACACACACTTGGGCTCACTAAACGAGTCGAATTGACCCGAACATATAAAGAATACGTTCTAGAATTAATAGCGGCCTAACGAAGTTAGCGTATGCACCCTCTACCTTACCTGACTCTAATTATAGCATACTAACATACAAGTATGAAATACTAAACATAATATGAAATATTTATTAGTAAAAGTAACAACTTTTCAAATATTAGCTAACCTCATAGTTTAAGGTCGCCACTTTAACTCCCATAGTAATAAAATCATAACTTCCTATAAAGCTCAACTTTTATAACCTTTATAACCATAATAAAATTCAAAGATCTCAACTTTATTAGTATAACAACCAACATACTTATTTTCGCAAAATATAAGATTTTAACTTAGTACGAAGCATAATAATTACAAAACCGTTAAGTTTTTACATCAAACTAATTTTAGAACATATTAAGTCCTAATAAGACTTGTTTAAACCCAACCTTTCAAACTTTCACTCGCAAAATTAATAATGTTAATAAAAGTAACAAAGTAATTAATAAAATTTTCTATGAATGAATTTACTCACTCAACTAGGGTTTTATAATTTGTTTAAACAACAACAATACATTTTTAATATCAAACTAATAATTTCAAAAGGAACTAACTTTTGATAGATAAAGTAACTACATTATAATTTATACAACTACAAAACTTTAACTTGTAGTATCTATGAAATAATTAAAAGCACTAAAGTTTTACTATCAAAATACTGTTATATCGGAATCGCAACAAGTGCTATAAACTAGATAATATGAATTAATAACATCCAAGTTTAAACCTTTTTCTATAAGATTTCGAATTAAATATATAACTATAATAAATCATATGAAACCTAAGAAAACACTTTTCTTATGAAATAGTAATAATAAATATAAACATCACAAACCAAAAGTATTTTGATGAAAATCACCGACTTAAGAATCAAGTAAAAGAATTAACAATAATAATAGTAATAATACAACAAAATAATAGTATCAAGCTCTAGGGTTGAAGTTTTACTACCAAAAAGAGGAGACGGTGGTGGCCGGCCGGAGCTGCGGTGGCAGGCGACAGTCAGAGGTGGTGGAGGAAAGCGTCTGGTGGTGGACTCCAGCCGTAGGTGGCGGCGTGAGGCGACAACGACAGCCATAATAGTTGCAACAATACATGAATGGCAGAACAGGTCCTAGTACAGCAGACCTACTTCGACGGCTCCCAGCCGTTGCTCCAGTGATCATCGGCTGGCAGTTTCCAAGGGTGGTGCAGAGAGGCGTCCAGTGGTGGCGGTGGACGCTGGGAAGCGGCCGTCGAAGGTGGGGGAGATGAATAAGAGGGGGTGGAAGAGAGGTTAGAGAGATAGGAGAAAGGGCCCGGGATTATCCTTGCCCACGATGGTGGCCATCCCTAGCGGCGGCCGTGGGGTTCTGGTCACAAGGGGCAGCGCGACGGTGGTGCCCGGTGGTTGCGTAACAACAGATAGCGGGAGAAGAAGTTATGTCGACGGGGTGATGTTGGTGTTGGTAGTTTGCGGTGGTAGACAACGCGACGACTCTACAGTGGTGGCTTGGGGCGCTGGAAACAGAAGCATGGTGGGGGACGGTGACTTGGCGGCAGCTTGGTGTCAGGTGAGAGAATGGCGGTTGAAGCTAATGGATGGGCGTTGGGGTGGTTTTGGGTTCGGGGAAACCAATGAGAAAGAGGAGAGAGAAAGTAGGGGGTAGCTAAGAGAGAGATAGAAATTTAGGGTTTTAGCTAATAAATAGGTGTATTTATACCCATAATAATATTTTCCAAGTTTATCAAAAATAATTAAAAACTTAGCTAAAAACGAAAATAATTTTAGTAGTAAATTTAAGTTATCAAATACTCAAAATATTTACACTATAGCTGCTAAAAATACCCCACATAAATAATCAAGGTAGATATTAATTAGTCACATCAAATTACCAGAATACCCTTGTTAGTCACTTAACGGTCCTATGAGTTCAATTGTTAAGAGATGAAAATTCACAGAAATAACGGGCTCAAAATAAATAATTAATGACGTAAAGATAACCACATTCAGATTTCTCGGGGTTTTACAAACCTTTATTAAGTCAGGTTTCATATCTCAGTTCATCTCAGTCTCAACCAACATCTCTAAAGGCAACACTTACAAAACCAACACACTTTCAAAACACACAACCAAATGACTCTCCGTACTTTCACAACCAAAGAACATAACTTTCTCAACAAAATAGACAGTCAAGTTTCAGTTGAGGTCCCCTTAGGGATGCAAGTTCCGAAATCAAGTAAAAACCAATAAAACCAGTAAAGAGCATCTAGTGAGGATTAGGCATAGACATTACCGGGAGGTCTTCACTTCGCTTCCATAACACACTTGAGCTCACTAACGAGTCGTCTAACCCGAACTATAATTAGAATAAAAATTCTTAAATTAATACAACCTAGTGAAGTTAGTATATGCAACCTTCTACCTTTCCCAAACCCTAAGATATTTAAGGGTTTCCAATATTCACCCATAATAATTACATACTCGGCATAAAAATAAATTTTTTTTTTACGTAGAATAAAACTATTTATTTGAACAAAGTTTAGGAAAAACTGCACAATTTACCACTTCCCTGTTGTAATGGTCATAACCCGACTTCCCGGCTTCCTATGAAATTAATTCTAAACATTCTGGAAACCTCAGAGAGTCTACTACAACTTTCATGTTGATTGTAAAACCTAAACAACACTCCAAAGAGTCTAAAAACAGCAAACAGGTATGTCCAACTTTTGACAAGTTCATGTTTAACAGTATATAACTCGAGCTATACACCTTAAACACTCCAACTGTAAAATTCCTATTAAAGCTAACTCATGAAGGAACACCCAAACCAAAGATTTTGATTAAAAAATCAACTACACAATTAATGGAGTATGTTTAAACGAGATCCATCGAAACTGTCCCAAAAACCCAATTTATTCACTCTTGAATTACAAACCTTAACTCCAACCAATTCAAGCCACAACTCCAACCTTGGCATATAAACTCTCCATTACACATGACTAACCACCCCATGACTTTATAACACGACTACGACCATACCAATCCTTATCGTAGTATAAACACAATTCCGAACCAATACCTTCATCTCAAACCCTAATCACACCATTCATTATTTCCCTGATTTAAACTTCATCGCACCAAACTCTCATGCACCCACGCACAAGCACTAAGGATCAATTACAAGGCATAATATGAGTTCATACAAGTACTTTTTATGTAAAACTCTATGATTATCGAAAATACTTAATATATCTATATCTATTACTTATCCACCAAAAACTAAACTTTTCATAAGGAATTAATACCCTTCTACTAGAGTCTAAGCCCCTTCTTTACAAATAGTTTTAACATATTTAAAGCACAAGCCATATGATAGAATATATAGTAATATACATAAGAAACAAAGATATCAATAACAACAAAAGGAAAGGGCTCAGGATTTATACTGCGGAGGGAGGGTTGGCTAGAGGCAGGACTTGGCGACGGCGGCACAGGGCGGCTGCTACAGGGTGGTCATAAGCGTCCTGCTGGTGGCTGATGGGATGGACGGACAACGAAGCGGTAACGTGAAACAGAGCACCCGAAACAAGGCTATGTGAGTGTCTCTTATGCCTTACGACTTCTTTTATGACCGTGGGGCACGACACGCGGAAAATGGCGTGTCAGGTGATGCCGCAGGCGACGGTCACTAGTCAACGGAGGTGGCGTGACGCAGAGGGGCTGGGCAGTGGTGCTCGGTGGTGGCGCCGAAAACAGGGGAGAGAGAGAGGTTGGTGGTGATGATTCGAGGTGGTCGGCGGCCTGGAAATGGTGCGACGCTGGGGCTGGTGTTGGTGGTCTTGATGGGGGCGACTATTGATAGAGGGTGGCTTGGGGTGTTTTTGTGGAACCAAACGGGGGGTGTGTACTGAGGAATCCGAAAGAGAAGAAGGAGGAAAGAGAAAAAGGAAGGAAGAAATGAGAGAGGGGGAAACGACGGAAAAGGAGGGGAATAGAAATTTAGTGTTAGAGTAGACTAGCTAGGGTTAGGTATTGTAATTGGGTGTTATACCCCTAAATAGTTTATTAAAAAAATTAAAATAAAATATTGGTGGATATTTATTAGCCATCTAAAATTATCGAAGTACCCATGTTAGCCCAACAACAGCCCTAAAAGCTCAAGTAACCGATAAATCTCTCTGGAAAAAAAGGAACAAAATAAAATGTTAATGACGTAATGGTAAACACACTCGGAATTTTCGGGGTTTTACATTATATCATATCATAAAATTATAAAATTAATCTCTAATGAAATAGAAGATATATATAATTAACTATTATATATATGTTGAGAAGTTTAATATATTTGATGAGAAATATTTGATTATAAAAAAATCAAAATTGAACTGACATATCTATATTATAAAAGTAAATGGGTTTTTATAATTCTTCCCCGCCTCTATCAGGTTTTAAATTCCGTCCTTGATTGCTCAATTGAATTTGTGAGATGATCGATCTCTTACTCTGAATCTCATGCATCGCCTTGTGACAATAATGCTTCAAGGTTGTGATTTTGAATGTAAAGTTATAAATATCTTATCCGAAGATGGTTAATAAACATCTTGTATTTCACATAAATCACTCACAAAATTAAATGAAAGTATATTTAAATCATTATAATTGTATGTTTCATTACTTTAAGGTTTATTACAACTGGTAAACAATATAAAATTAATTATTTATTTATATTTTTTCATAATTATAAAACTATGCATAAATTGTGCATTTTCTACTATGAATGATAAAATTAAGTTATTATTTATATTTTTACCTTACTAATAAGTATTATACTGTTATAATTGATGAATATATATAGTTATGAAAGAAAATATTATTAAAAACTAAAAAAATGTGAAATATGGACAATTCAAGATGATTGATTATTAGCCATCTTGAGTCAAGATGTGTATCATTGTCCATTTTAGATACATGTGCTATCTTCCAACCCCCAAAATCATTTTTTTTTTCTTGTTCTCTCCTCCCACCCAATTCCTCTACCTTTGAAACAACTAAATTCTCTTTAGCAAAAACACAACGTATCTGGCTATCTTAACTCTAAATAGTCTCATGTCTCAACATAATCAAACAATCTAGACCCTAGAAAGCAATCCTAAGGAATCGCGACTGTTTCAAGAAAGGTCTTAATACTAAGTTCTGGACGGATAACTGGTGTCATTCCACTAACCTTCTTGCCCTTAACCCAAATATTGATGCATCTTGTGTGAATTTAGACCTTCCAGTCTCTGACGTGATCACTAACGAAAAACAATGGAATCTGAGCCTTCTCAGAAACCTTGTTAACGATCACTCGATTCGACTTATCCAAGATACACCTATTCCCGATAATGAAGCCAAGGATCATTGTTGTTGGGGCTTATCCAGTAGTGGTTCATTTACCACTAAGTCGGCCTCCTGGCTCGCTCACGAACTCTCGGTTGACGCCTAGCCTTGGGAGTATAGATGGATCTGGAATCTGGACATCCTCCCTAAATTGAAAGTTTTCTTATGGCTTCTTTCCAGGGAGGCACTCCCCACTAATGCCGCTTTATCATTTCGGGGTTGCTCCGTCTCCCCTTATTGTCCGTGTTGTACTAATGTTGTTGTAGATCAAGACCACATCTTTTTACATTGCAGTCAGGCGCGAAACGCTTGGGAGGCGGTTGCGGCTCAGTCTTGGCTTCACTTCCCACCGATCTCTGGATATCCTTAGCCTCCCTCAAGCACTATAAGCAAGACATAAGTAGCAGGCATCTCGAATAGTTGGTAGCTTTCCTCTGGAGCATTTGGAAAGCTTGGAATTCGGTCACTTTCCATAACCAAACAGTTCATCCTAATGGCGTCCTAGTTAGAGCGAAGAAGATTTTCCTTGAATGGAGATCTCACTCCGAGATTGACAACCTCCACTCTGACCTGTCTTCTAAAGTTGAAGGCCCCCACAAGCGCACTCCTCTTCATTGGGTCTCCTGGTCCCCGCCGCCTTTGGGAGTGTTTAAAGCTCAACTTCGATGGTGCGAAGTCCCCTGGTGGAGCAGCTGATGGTTTTATCATTCGCGATTGGGCGGGTAATTTCATTTCAGGCAGCTCCTTCAACTTGGGTCTCTCATCCGTGTTGGTGGCGGAAGCCACCGCTTTGCGTAATGGTCTCCACGAAGCCGTCAAGCTTGGGATTCACAATCTTATCATTGAAGGTGACAACAAAATCGTCATTGATGCCCTTAATGGTCTTTGCGATACTCCCTGGTCAATCCTTCAGCTGCTAAATGACATCAAACAGTACCTAGCCCAACTATCATTTTACAAGATTATCCATATGTTCCGTGAAGCTAACCGATCGGCGGATTGGCTTGCAAAAGCCGGCCTCAATATTGTTGGCAGCCACGCTTGGAATCCTGAGGATGTTCCCGTTTGTGTTGTATTTTGAGAGAAGAGCGTATGGGTTTGTATCTTGTGAGAAGATGAACCCTGTTGTTGCTTACCAATGGGGAAAAAAAATCTAGACCCTTTTATCCCTATATAATTGCAACCAAAAAGGCCTGATAAAAAAAAAAACTCCTCATAACAATTTTAGGGCTAATAAAAAAAAACTCCGCAATTAACAATTGAAACAAAACAATGGCAAGGTGGACAATCTTACTCAGTACATGAAAGAGACACAAAAAGTACAAATGAGCAGTTAAAAGACACCCTTTTGGAGTTTTGTGTAACTAATTGAGTTGGGACTTAAAGACCCAGACGATTGATGGTTCAAAGCGGGGGATGATCCAAAGGACTGAGAGGTCATTGGCGCTAGCCACGCTACGCCAACAAATTAAGATTCGACAAGATTTTGCTGATAAATCCTAGTTTTCTGGCTGATTAATATCAGTATTTTGGCCAATAAATCATAGGCAATGAAAGGATTGAGGCTCCACAATAAATGAAACCAAGTTTTGTTATTCTTTTTAAATGGCAAATTGCTTTACAAAAATTAGAAACTGATGCATAAATCATCCCAGAGAAAAGTTGATTGAGCTAGGTGTGCGTAGAACATTTATAGAATTTTGTTTATTTTAGTATTTTTTGAGTCACATTTTGTTAGGTGAAAACTGCAAAAGTAGTTACTATACAGTTATTGAATCAAATACTTTTATTTAGATAATAACTGCAGAAGCAGTTATTACTCCTAAATCAATGGCAGAGGTTGCTTTTTGAAAAGAATCAATGGATATTTTTCTTTATTTTATGAGATTGCTCTGTTTGGGAGGGGGGGGGGGGGGGATGAATATTTATGAGATTGCTTTTCCACTTAATACTTGTGTTCTTAAAGTCCATGTTTATCCTACATGTCATGATATCCATAATAATCCATGTACGTTCATGTCATAGGAGTCCATGTTGTCCATAAAGGTCCATAGAGTGCACGTGTCTCAAGTTCCTCATAAGATGGTCTCTTTCATGTTAACCTCATTCATTAAGGCCATATTATGGGTTATGTGAGGCCAAATGGGGCTAACCTTCTTAAGGAGTATGGTGGGTGATCCTCACAACAATACACCTAAGGAAAGGCTCCCATGACCCCAACAATCACCTTAAGTCCATATTAGTAAGGTCAATTTGAGGGTTGTGCTAGCCTAATGGGGCTTATCTTGCCATAAGTGTATGGTGGGTAGTCGTCACTACATAACTCTAATGGAAGAGCACCCATGGCTTAACCTTTCTCCATTAGGTTCATATTTAGGTGATTCATAGTAGGGAGGGGGAGTACCTTCTCATTAATCCCTTAGTTCCCATTACAAGTACACTGAGTTCTTAATGATGGAAATAAAACTAGAGTTCAAATTATAAAGGAAAGTGGAATTTCCATATACTTAGTTAAGTTAAGTCTTTATTTAAGGCTTCTTGCGATAGACCCTTGGCTCCCATATCATCATGCCCATGCCTCCCCATCCTTGAATGTCGCTTCACATCAAGTCTCCTTTGAAAGACTAGTACCTAAGAGGGGGACATAAACATGGATTAGCCAAAGCTAAGTATGGAGATGTAAAACATTCATAAACATATACATACATAGCATGATGCATGCTTATGATTTCATGACCTATATGCCTAATGCTCATAAAATGGCTTGATTAAGCATTTGGATATCCATGATGCCCTTATAGGATTTCTTTGTTGAGCATCCTCATTCATAAACCATGATGCCTACATAGGGTTACCATTTATCATAAACTTGTCATATGCCCAAGGGACTTTGAGAACCATAGAAAAACCATAAAACCATAAAAATGAGTGTGCCTTAGAGACCATCACTCTTGTCATGTGTAGGACTTTTAAAGAACCATTGTACCTATATATGGGGACTTACTAAGAATGATTCAAGATCAACAACTGCATGCCATGAATGTATGAATATGATGATGATGATATGAACGCACAAAATTTAACTTATAATTTTTCTTGTTATGAAACCAAGATCATGTTCCACCTTGTCAACCACCCATGATAACAAGAATATTATCATGTGAAAGAAGAATCATCATCTACTTAACGTCTTTAGGATTTATTTTCATGGGTTAGAATCAAGAAGTGTTAGTGTCATCAATAGGTAATCATCCATCCACATAGAGCATGTAAACATGAAACATAAGCCTTATTAAGTATAAATAATCAACTAAATATAAATGGAATGATTTTCAGCCTTTATGACCCTCTCTTAGGCACTCAACAGATATTCCATTAGGGCTGAAAATCTTGATCCTCATACCTTGATTTCCTTGAGGTTTTCGGTATCCTGAAATTATATTAATTAGATAAAATTAGTACCACACTCCCGCATGTAAAAGCCTTAGTTAAAACTGATTTTTTTTTTGTTGATTTTTAACTTGGTATGGCTGCTAGGAGTTTGAAGACATTAATCTAGCTATTGCTTGGGTTCTAGCAAAAGTGTAATTAAAAGATAACTCACTTTTAATTTCAAACAAAGCTACTTTTAACAAATAATTAACACTTCGGTCTTATAACTCTTTTACTAGTGGTTTTCTAGTGGGAACATGAATAAATCATATCTAAACTACCCAGTTCCATATTTGAGGCAAAAAATCCTTTTGGGCCAGAAAAATCAATTTTTTTTTCCGGTTTCGTTTGTTTTCGTTCTCCCTCCATACAAAATCTTTGAAGTTCATTCCACTTGGAAAAGTTCCATTTATGAGAAGTAGTTTAACGCCATATTTTTATTGTTTCTTAAGAGTTACCGATTTGTACAGTTTTTACAAAAACCAAACCTATGTCAGAATAGACGCGAATCTGGAAGGGGTCTGGTTTTTGCTCTATAACTCACTGTCCTTATATTCTTTTGCAAAAAAAAATTTTCAATGGGTTTCTAGACATCTAAAACTACAACTTTCATGTTGAAAGGTTTTCTAAAATACGATTTTATCATAAGGATATTTAAGGTACGAAAAACTCAAAAACTCGGTTGGTTAAAGCAAGGAAAACTCCTTTTTGAACCTACATGGTGGCTGGTTGTTATGATGTTTTTTTCTTACCTTTTTAACACTAGTTTAACACCTAGATTAAGTGTGAAGTAATAAAAATCGAATTAAAGAAGAAAAATGCCATTTTTAGGTGGTTTTAGCCCCTTTTTCGATTTTTAGAAGAACTCATACTTCTTTGTATATTAAAACCAATATAAAAGCTGAAACTTTAAGTGATACAATACATTGAAAAGGACTTAGAGAAGTGTGGATAAAAATCTTTGTGAACTTGAGACAAAAACCTCCTTTTTATCTTTCTCTTCTATTCTTTAATGAGATTCTTTATTGGTATAAAGAATAATGGAGATAGTGATGGATGTTTGGACTTATTTGGAATGAAAAGAGAATAATATAATAGTGAGAAGAGAGTGGATTTGGATAGATTTTGAGTGTGAAACTAGACAAAATATAGTGTAGGTTGTATAGGAGGCTAGAGTGTAAAGCAATCATAGATTCATAGTCTAGGGATTTTGTAATTTGTATTTTTATGGAGAAATTAAAAGATGGTTGCATGCTTATGGGAAGAAGAGAGGGAATTTGGGTTTAATTTTGCCTCTAATAGCTTATTTGTATCTCCTAAAAGCACCCTTATAAGCTCCTATTATCTACATTAATTCTATTTAACTCTTTTTTATGAATATTGAGCTGATTTTTTTTTTTTTTTGTCTAAGTTGGGGCTCCGTAGGTGGTGTCACATAAGGGTTTTATTGGACAAACTTTGCTTAACTTAAAGTTCACAATTTCTTTTATTGGTAATAATACCCAGAAATCTTATTTTCATATTTTTATGCGCTTATAAATTGTGATAATTAGAGACATGTTTATCTTTGCACATTTGATGTATTATGAAATTTAATTACCTCTAAGATGTCACCCTACATTATGCTCTTTTTTGTCGATTATTTTTACACTAATGTCTGAAATCGGGCTTCTTTGAAGTACATAAAAGCTTTAATAAATCACATATAAATTACTTCATGATTCGTAAATCCTAATAATTATACTTGAAATAATAAAATTATTAAGAAGATGTTACAGAGCAACATACCCATTTCTTTTCAATATATAGATAAGTATAATCAGTATTATACACATAATACCAATATGATTAAGCTTCATCCTATCTGCTACTCAAGCATTAGGGATGATTATCTATGTGACTAGATAATCAATAGCCTAATGACATTTAATGTGTCTAATTTAGACAATCATAAATTGTTATTAACACTTAAGGAAAAGAAACACCATTCTTGATTCCAGATGAATGCATTTCATTAAAACATGTCTTATTCACTAGGCGATAAATGCATGCAATAATTTGAATCATCTTTAAATGACTTACCTAGAACAGATCTCATAAACAAGTTCTATTCTAAGTCAACATGTGTTCCATTAAAATAACACTTACTAATTACATACACTGATCCATGACATGTCTTCTACCAAATAGGTTCGAAAAGCACTTCTTTGAGCAAGACTTAGACACAACTAAGTAACCACCACACAATATCTAAAAGACAATGTATTCGTGCTTCAAGAATGTTAAAAGATTATATCATCACAAAGATCGTGTAGTAAGATTCTTGATTCTGTTAGGGAGGAAAATCCCTAGGTTAATTATCTTGGCAAGTACCTACCAATTTAACATCAACCAATGTCAAAACATATACAAAAACTTTACAACATCTGCATTTAGGACATTATTCAATTCCACCTTCCAAAAGCTAATATCATGTATGACTCTTACTTAATCAGTTTAAAGCTTTATATTCGAAAATTCTGATATTCCTCAAACTTGTGACCTATGGCATAGTTTATGAATGTCCCAAGACTGTTTCCAAATATTTCCACATATAAGACGTACCTATCTCTTCTAATGTCCCTGTCTCAAGTCCAGGACAACAAATGGTGATCATACTTCTAGATGATAACGTGTAAAGAATATATTCTTCCATAGAGCTCAATCTACACATAAGAGTTTGATGAGCATAGTATTAGGGCAACTTAGCATCATATTGAGAATCCAAGAAGCACTTCTTACACTATCACTTCGAATTGTGATTTCCTTATCATAAAGATAATCTCTATAATTTGGAGTAGAGATTGAGACAGTCCTCATTCCCAAAGTCAAGTTCTTTTAGATAAGTTTCCACCATAAAAATTATGGAATACCTCCCATTGTCTTCAACATATGAGAGGTGATACCTCACACTGTCTTCAACCTGTGAAATATCTCCCTCTGTCTTCGTTAAGTGGTAGAAACACATTATTTCTATCCTCGGTGTCTTAGGAAGTGAACAAATCTTTGCACTCACTGAGAGATAGATGTTGTACTTCATACAATTATGAATACTTTTGGCTTCACAACCAACAAACTTATCTGTTGTGTCTCAGGTGATATTGTGGGATCATCCTCGTCATCAGTTTTGATCAAAACTATATTCATTGGCATGCTTATTCACAATTTGCTAATGTTATGAGCTGATACGCTGCAAGTGCATGTTGTATAATATAGTATATCAAGGTCGTTCCCACGAGAAGTTGTTCAACTTACGCACTGGACTATCTCACTCCAAATGATGCTAGATCAATCAAATTTAAGTTTTTACTATTCAACAATCACTACTGTAATCAAATTTGTAAACTTTTTGGGTTTTAATATATTTATAAAGGCGTTTAAAGGAATTACTCTAGTTATTCAATTAACTCAATGAGGAATTGATTTTAGCACTTGGCGATTTGCACTAGTTTGGGGTCAGTAATCATATTAAGGCATATCACCACAATCTTTCAATCCGAGGTGAGTTACTTTTACTAAGTTAAACATCTACTCTCATTAGACCTGGCAGTTTCTGACCTGACCCGATAACCTAACCCGAACCCACCCGAAATTTCTGGGTTTTGAACACGATTTTCTCAACTAAACCCGAAGAATGCCGAACCGAAAAATTAGCGGGTAAAACCCGACCCGCCCGTTTGACCCGCAAAATTAATTTATTAAGTTCAACTTTATTAGAATTTGTGATTTTTCTTTGTAATTTTAAACGTTAAACTATAAGCGCAACTTATTTATTTGTTATTTCTCTAATTTAAGTCAAAATAGTTACAATAATCTATCGTTACTGGAAGATAATCATATTTTATTATATATATTGTACAAAAAGTAATATTTAGAGACAATTTTTTTAAAAGAAAAAATGGAAAAAAGTCGCAATCATAACCCGTTGGGTTGACCCGAAACCGAAAATATACCGCATGTACTTACCCGAACCTGAAATACAACCGACACGTATTTACCCGAACTCGATATACGACGGACCTGAAACCCGCCCGACCGACCGAATTGACAGGTCTAATTCTCATGGCTATTCAATTTAATCAAAGTTAACAACAGATTATAACGACCCTAAGCATAAAGACACATTATTTCTAACGACGTTTTATGCATATTTAATCTTTGTCAATCCGACTCAAAACAACAATCTTTTGATCCGATAATTAAGAGTCTAAACCAGGTAAGAGTTGATCAATCAATTACTCAACAAACATCAAACAATAAACAAACTGCAGCAAATTACTTCATACTTAAATTAATTAAGTACCAACGGTTAGTTGAATAACATTGAGTTCATCTCCTAAACTAAAAAGTAACTAATCATAGTTGATAAAAACTACAAACTAAAGTAACACAAATCAAACTGTAAAACATAATTGTAACTAGGGTAGAAGATAACCACAATTCGGCAATTGAGTTAAAACTACTGCTTGTGAAAGTTTCCTTCTCCCAAGCTTGAATCTCCAATATCCATAAGGGACAGTGGTGAAACATTGGGAATTTAAGGTATCTTTTTTTCCCCTTGTGCATGTTTGCCCCTTTTTATAACGCACGTCGAATGCCAGATGGAGTAGCGCTAATGGCGCCATGCTCCTTAGGCGTTTGCCTCGTCTCTTGGCATTTTAGGCGCATATTTAAGGCAAGACACTGCTAGCGCTTGTGTACGCACTGGTGGAATTTCTGTAGGCACATGTGGTGCCTCCTTTTGCTTTTGCTGATCCTCTCTCTGTTTCAGGCACGGCTAGCGCCAGATGAGCGCCTGCTTCTTCACCTAAAATTGGGTTGGACTTTCACCTCGGGCTGATATTTCTCTTTACTCCTTTAAACTCCTTTCTCCTCTTCGTTTTTCCTTGATTTGTCACATAATCTGCAAAGTTCTACCAATCTCTAGACCAAGTGAAATATCTATGAAGTCGGGTATAAAATAACAAATTAAATCACAAATCAACCAACAATTCATATGTTAAGTACCTAATTAACCTTATAAAATATACACTTATCAAATCCCCCCATCCTTAGCTCTTTCTTAACCTAGTCCGAAACATGACACAAGAAGAAAGAAAGAAAAGACTCAAAACAAGATCAAAAATTTTAAAAAAATAGTGACTTAAACGTGGCAGACTTGAAATATAGACTCAAGACTATGAAAAGAAAACCATCTTTTATCTTACAATCCTCCTCAGGCTAATCAACCAAAAACTCATTAGTCAATCAAGCACAACCAAGTATAGTCCATATGCGAACCAAATCAGTACAAAACAAAAAGAGGGCTGTTTTTGAAACTTTTACGAGATACACACCGTCGAGGGACAAATATCTGCCAACAAACCTCAGATATGTGCAAATATGCGTGGTTGGTTGTGAACGTAGGCTGGTTGATGGTCAAAACCTCATTTTGGGAAAATGTTGAAACACTCCAACTCTCAATATGTATCAAATAATGTGGGATTGATACTCAAACCAAAGAAACAACCAACCACAGTCTTGATAAGCATCTCGTTCTCCACCGTTGATATGCAATGCACAAGTGACAATCGAGAGGACAATTTAGGGTTGTGACAAGGCTTAAGTTAAGGTAAAGGAGTGCTAATATTTGGGAAAGTGGAGTTGAAGGCCAATCTCGGAGTTAAACCTCACCAAAATATGTCACTCAACTCACACAATTGCCAATGGTGGGCTAGTTATCACCTACTCCATCATTTCACTATAATGACAAAATCAAACACTATAACCAAGTCGGAAATCTCCATCAAATCTAAAAGTTCTCCCGTAATCACCTATTCCCTTTTTCTTTCTTTTCTTTCTTTTTCTTTTTCTTTTTTTTAATATTTTGGTAGGTGACTAGGGGAAAGTATCTGTACATGATTCAACACATAAACAATTTTCGACCTCAATACACATTATTGATGTTGCATGCCGGGGACACCACAATCTCAAGATTAAACATGATTACTAAAATTAGGTCCCCAACAACAAGTGATATTAACAACATATCCAAAATCTAATCATACTTTGCATAATTGGGGGAACACAAAGCACCGCAATAGAATTTTCAATTCAAATTTCTGTTCGAGTTGTAAGTACAATGTGAAAAGACTGGTATTATCGTTCTTTCACAGGGAGCTGAGGGGCCTTCGTTCTCAAGAGTTTCCGGATTAAGTTTAGTTTAAGTCACGAAAGCAAGGATGAAGATGAGATTAGACTAAGGCTCAAGTACAGATGGCAATGGGTCTTGGAACTGGCCCAGGCCCGCTCGGACCCGCCCCATTTAGGCGGGTTTGGATCCAAAAAATTTGGACTCATTGGGTCTGGGTCGAGTTTGGGTCCACTAAAAAATTGATGGGTCCGGGCCTGAGTCTAGGCACAGACTCGTGGACCCGACCCATGGACCCGTCAAATTATATATTTATATAATGAAAACCTTAGTGTATTTGTATTCTTAGAGTTGTATAGTGCGATAATCACGAACTTTGTTTTTTTTTTACATTTTAAATTGTATAATAGCATTCTTAGAGTTGATGCATGGATGATTTTTGTAATGCTTTTATGTTGAATTTTTCTCATAGCCTCATACACTGAACTAGATGTTTTTAATTATGTTGAAAATATGTGTAATTAATAGAATAGTTATTATTATACAATTGCGCACGTATAAAATTAACCCAAAACATTGATAAATCTAGTAAAAATATACATGAAAGTGTTGGACCCAATAAGGACCCGTGGACCCGCGGACCCGGCGAGTACAGGCTAGGTCCAAGTTTTTGGGACCCACCGGATCTCGAGGCGGATCTGGGCATGGGTCCAGGTCCAACTGGACCGGCGCCAAACCCTATCCATTGCCATCCCTAAGCTCAAGAACCAAAGGTAACAAACTATGTTCGATCTCAACAATAGAAGGAAAAGGGCTTAGGGGATCACAAACCAACTGATAGGTTCCCAATCTTGGGATCATGGCAACTAGTGGGGATAGTCTGGCTAGAATAGGAATTTATTGCTTGAAATAAAGCCACATAGATTCTCTCTTCCAAGAGTAATATATTTAACTCGTCAAAGCTCTACCACGGAACATTGGTAGTTAATTGAGCAATTAATACTGGTTAATCTCATTCCTCTCCCATTGAAAAGAGATTAACCATCTCCTCCCTCCCTAACTTCTAATCATGCGTATAATGGATTGGTAAGCTTTCGGAAACCAATCAACAACTTGCAAAAGGAAGATAAGGGTGAGAGTTAAGCTTTTCCTAACTAATCTCCCCACTAATCATGTAAATCCACTAGTTGGTATCCTATTAGGGGCCTAATCACCCCCTAACCCAAAGGAGTCTAGCTAACCAAATTCTAAAACTACTAGCAACACATAATTCCCCAAGCGTAATCATGACACTAGCAAGAAAATGATGATCACAACAATTAACACTTAATCTAGATACTAAGCAAGCAATTAGAAAGCAAATAAATAATTAATGTGTGTGTGTGTGTGTGAGAGAGAGAGAGAGAGAGACAGAAAGAGACAAAGAGAGAGAGAGAGAGAGAGAGAGAGAGAGAGAGAGAGAGAGAGAGAATATTACCAAAAGAGGATCGACATAAGGTAGGTGGAATGAAGAAGCATCCAAAATATTACCCAAAACATCAATGAGAATTGATGTTCTATTAAATGCAATAAAGTATTTGAGAGAGAAAATAAAACCTAAAACCTAGTACTAGAATGATGTAATAAAGTAGAGAGAGAGAATAAAAAGTTGATCTAAGATAGTCTCTAACTATGTCTAACCTCCTAATGAAATAATACAACAAAGTTTATAACATATCACATTTACTAAACAAAACACAATTGTTTTGCTTCAAAACAGGACATTTCAGCAGTTCTATCGTAGGCGCAATACCGGACATCATGGTCGCGACTCGTTTTTGGGCGATTCGCAAAATCTTATCTGGAGATCAGTCACAAGCGACGTGACATAGATGTCATAGGCGTGACTGATTTGGGAGAATTCAACCTTCGCGGCTGTGACAAGGCACTCTTGGGCATGGCTCTTGAAGATTCAAACTTCACAGGCATGACTCAGCTATCGCACCCGTGACGTGGTGCACATTCAAAACTTCTTTCCTCTGGTGCCACAGGCATGACTAGTCGCCGCGCCTGTGACGCTGTTGTAGGTGGAAATTTTTTGATTGGGGGTCTTAATCATGATTTGTCAGTCACACTCATAACTTCAGTATGCCCTTTTAGGCTTCATTGTGATGGGCGAGTCGCGGTCGTGACCTATAGTACTGTGTCATGCCCGTGACTCCCTTGATTTCTTCTATTTGAGCTTCTCCTTGTCCTTGGGGTGGAATCATATCTCCATCCTTGCTCGGGGAGCCTCGGTGTCCTCCAGATTCTTGGTCGTGGCTCGGGTTTGGTTCATTATGTTTCGAGACTCGACTCTTTTCATCGTTTTTGTTAGTTTTGCGCCACATGCTTATTTTCGCCATTGGAACCTAAAAAGGAATAAAACTAACATAAGATATGTACTTTATTGCGGGAATCATAAAGAGTATTAAGTGAATAAAGTAATATTTAGGCTAAAAAACAAGCCTAAACACCTCCCAACACTTAATCTTTTGCTTGTCCCAAGCAAAACACATAAACAAAAGAAAACTGAGTAAACAAAAAAAACCAACTCACTTTCACAAGAATCACAGATGCATTTAGCACATGTATCAAGCCCTTTAAACCCCCGGGTTGCCCGGGTGGACGAGTCGGTTCTCGTGAGGGTTTGTATCGGCTATACCCACAAAAGTCGGGAAAAAAGAAAGGAAAAAGCTAGAAGGTGAAAGGGGGTGAAAATCAAAGAAATTTTTTTACAAAGAATGAAAGAAGAAACTTGTGTAAACAATTATGTATCCCATTATTCTAGCTAGAAACGTCGCTAGCAAGCCAAAAGCGATCGATATGTACAAGTTGAGGGTCCTAATGTGAAGGTAAAACCAATCCTTTAGGTGTTTCACTTCAAATACTTCATAATCAACATACACCCTCATACGTGAGTGATTAGTGTACTTAGCCATTCACGATCAAAATCGAACCCAGGTCGATCAAGTCTAGTTATCTACAAACTCAAGCTTGTTTTTATTGCCAATGAAGGGAAGCATCACATTTTACTTCGACACTTCCATTTTTTTCATTTTTCACTTTTTCAATTTTTTAATTTCTTTTTCTTTATCTCTTTTTTTTGCGTTGGTATTGTCGAGATCATTATATGGCCTGTAACGGGGTCTACTCTCCCAATCATGGTCCTTTTCGTACGTACAAAGTACTTAAGGGACGTGAGCGTTGTACCGCTCAAGTCGACCATGTTGGTGTTTCCAACGATTTAAAAGGGGCTACCCTCCAACTAAAGTTGCTCCATACACACAAAGGCTTAAGGGATGAGAGTGTCGGGCTGCTCACACCAACTCTATTGGTATTTCCGGATTTCAATGAACAACGAGCAAGTGCATGCAATACACTAAACCATCACTTCCAAGGCAAAATCTATCACGATCCTTACTAGGAGTGAAAATGTAAGGATATATTTATCTAAGTAGTTATGTTAGTTTAGGTAGTTTTATTAGTTAGGTTTCTTCTTCTTTTCTTTTTCTTATTCTTGGTTTTGTACGTCTATAAATAGGGTCTCTTCCCTTTGTTTTTTATCAATGAATAAGACACATTCCTACATTGCATCTTATTTTCTTCCTTCTGTCTTCACACAGCTCAAACGAGTTGATACTTGTTTTCATGGTATCAGTGCTATCAATAGTCTGATCCTGCATTTCATTTATGGTTGAGAGTCCAACAACCCCAGAAGCCGAGATGTTGGAATTATTTCAAGAGTATAAGTTGATTATATAGCATAAGGAATCATAAGGAACAAGTATAAGGATCATATATAAGAGAAACATCAAGAATATGATCAACATGGACGAGTTTGAGACCAACACGAGTCGTGTTGGTCTGTAGAGAGCAAGGGAAATGATCTTGGGCTCAACACGGGTCGTGTTGCACCCAACACGGACCATGTTGGAACCCAAAATCTGTTTTAATTAATGACTAACGGCTATATAATCTTCTGTATTAAGTGTATGATATCAATATTAAGTCCGATATTATATGTATTCCAACAACTATATTAGTTGACCAAGTCAACGTCATAATCTATCATTAAGAACCTTAATTATGTCTTTGACTAAGGGGTGTAATTAGGGTTGGATTAGGTGTGGAAGTCTCCTATAAATAGGAGATATTCCCAAGCCATTTGAGAGCATCACAAGCATCAATTCCTTCTTCCTATAATCGCATCCTCTCAAGTATAGACTGTAGCTATACTTGAGAGAATCAAGTGAGAAACCTATGTCTTGAGTGCAACAAGAGCTAAGTTTTATCCCTTTGAACATTTACGGTATAGTAAATAGTTCTTAAGGAAAATTAGTATGAAGCCATGACTCTTAGCGATATCCAAATAAGTTAACCATTTGGTTATTAAGTCATATCTCCATCTTGTCATACATACCGCAAGAAGATCAAGAAGCCAAGCCAAGTGAAGATGATGAAGATTCAAGCCGGTCATCATTTTTCAACAATCTTAAGAACTATTTACGAGACAAGATTGGAGGAGGCTAAGAGTTGGACATCCAAGATTCAAGAGAGATTACAAAGATAAGTAATTTATATTTTACAAGTTTATTAGTATCAATTTTTCATACAAGTTATTTAAGTTTTATAGAGTAAGTTTAATGGTTAAAAGTTTATTAATCATTTGTTCATCTATATGTATTTGGTATAGATGAGAAATTGATACACAAGAGTGGCAATACAAGTACAAGATCTTGATGTTCATGATGGGAATTGTTGCGTGATTATGCAATGTGGTTTACATGGATTAAGGGCAAGGTAACAACAAGTCATTTACAAGGAGGTCAAAGGTAATTAAGTTGTTCTTATTATTTGGGGGTTATATGCATGTGCATTGACCATGATTATGTTGCCTCTTAATATTATCAAGTTAATACCAATGGCATGAATATCTTATATTACCTTTGACATGTTTAATTGGTTTATAATAATTGTCATTAAGGATAAGTGTATTGAAATTCCATGCTAAGGTAGTTGTTGAAGAATGGTGCAAGGAAAAGTCAAAATAAGTATTTATTTATTTGTTTATTTATATTATTAAGTGCACCACTAAACACTTACATAAGTTACAAGTTTATTTAGCCATATGTTTTAAGTTGGCTATGACATTAAGTTACATGGAAGTTTCATACTAGCAATAAGGATGGGGTTATTGTCATTAGAAAGATTCCTTGGTTGGATGTTTTAAGTTACAAGTTTTTACGGTGTTTAATGTGGAAATTCATTGTGGCAAGATTATATTTTGCTTCTTATAATCTGAATTTTTCCATGTTTATTCACATGTTCAAGTATTATTAAGTTTATTCCGCCTATTGCTTTGATATTAACATGAAGGATGAGTACAAGTTGTTTAGACCTTTTATTATTATCATGATTAGAAATTTATTCCATGTTTATAAGTGATAGGTATATTATGAGTGATTTTATGGTTAAAGTTTTTGCCTATTCTTGTTCAAGTATTGCTTAATAGCGTGATTAATAAGTTGATTTTATGTTTAAGTTTGAAGCATAAAAATAGAATATAAGTATTGGCAAAAGTATTATGTTTTTAATCTATAAGTTGTCATGAAATTCTATTTGGTTATCTCAAGTTTATGATTATATTCTTGATTATTACAATGAGTTTATGCAATTGAAAGTCAAATATGAATTTGCTATTAAGATAAGCTTTGCATATGAGCATACTTTTTATGAGAATTATTTGAATGCATACAAGTGGCTTGTTTATTGATTCAAGTTTTTTTGAGAAATCTACTATAAGTTATGTGTGCATCAAGGTTCAAATTTCATTATTATCATGAGTATGTATTTCTTATTATGCTTATAAGTATTATAATAAGAAAAGCATAATAATTATACAAGTACATATATATGTGATTATGTATGTTGATAGGTTACTTGGCAACATTATGTGGTTATTAAGAGGAAATAGCAAGTTTGTGTACAAGAAGCCATATAAGTAATTATATATGAGAAATCATATGTGATTTATTTTGTATAAGTTTATAAATGACTAATATAATTTCCTATTGGAAATTTAAGAGTACACAAGTTAATAAGACAAAGGATTAATCATATTTATATGATTAATGGTATGTATAAAATTAAGGTACATACACACAAGTTGCCTAGGCTATTTCAAAATTTTATCAAGTATATATATAATATGAATACAAGTATGAGAATTCATAATATGTATAAGTTTGACAAGAAAAATTTCCATAAGTATAAGATGTTGCAAAAGTAAGGACTCATGATTATTTCTAACAAGTTGAACCTACAAGATTATTTGGCTAATTTTCTTAGCTAATTATGTAAAGGAAATTTCATATGTTTTGTTAAGTCTTTGTACTAAGTTTAAGTCAAGTATGAAATTTATTTAAGTATTGACTTTCATGCATATTTACAAGTATCTTGCCTTGTGATTCACGTTTGTGAATGTTTATAGAGTTCTATGATTGATTCAAGCATGCCAAGAGGACTTAAGTTTTGGTTTGTTTATTTAAAATAAGTATTTAACTCTATTTTGTTTATGGCATGACAAGTTTAAGAATAATCACTTGATCCTAAAAATGCTTAAGGCAATTTTACTTGTTTTTTCTAAGTGCAAAATTGATTCATGTGATTATATGAGTATGTAGAATCATAAATTGTTAATTTCTTTTATTCATAGAAATATAAATAGACAAGAACATGCTTTATTCTTGACTAGGAAATATTAGTGGAATTTTATTCACTTAGTATTATGTTTATAAGTTTGATCATGCTAGTAAACTTAAGTAGGACCAATTTTACTACATGCTAATTTAAGTAGTTGTAAGTCATGTACTTGCTACTATGTTCTTAGGCAATGCAAATTATTCGTAAGTGACATGGATATAAGTATATCTACATGTTTGATTGTTACATTCTCATGTTATTCAATCATATTTTAATATGATAAGAGTTTATTAAGATTTTGTGCAAGTTCACTATAAGAAAATTTTCTTTATGAAATACGTGGTGGATTGCATAAGATATATGAGAAGATTTCATACTTTTGTATGGTTTATGTGCCAATATGTGTACGTTTGCATATATGTATTCAATGAGTAATGGCATATATATAAAGCATCAAACATGATTAGATAAGTATAAGATTGATCATGATTACTCATGTGTTTTTAGTGTATTCATAAATATAAGTTGAATACATGTTTGTCCTTATTTTTCAAGTTTATAAGAGCATGTGGTAAGACATAAGGAAGTGTTTTTATACATAAGGAATTACGCATACTTGTGATATACTATAATCCATGATTATGGAAATAGTGATTATTGAGGTTTTACAAGTTCATAAAGTTTAATTTATGATGTTTCCGAATAATCATGATTGAGAATGGTCTATGTTGTTTGCATAAGTTGAGTATGCATATATCAAATTTATTTGCTACATAAGAAGTGTATAATTTTTTGTACATTTGATTATTCTAAATTCATGAAATTGGGGTCTCGGTCAACTGTCAACCTCCCAAGAATGGAAACAACAGCTGTGCGATCTCCGAAACACCAGTAAAGAAGCTCAACTGAATTGTGCTTTCCTCACAGCGTATGTCTATCATATATGGACTGAAAGGAACAACCGTGTCCACAAAACTCAAAGCGTTACTCCTCAAATGATAGTTACGAAAGTGAAAAATGATGTAATAAATAAGGTCATTATGGTAGCGAAAATTAGGATGAAATACGACAGACTGGTTGATATAGTACTTAGTATGTGAATCGAGGGATCTTCCCTCCACTTCCTGTATGCTACATTGATTTGGTTAATATAACCTGTTTTCTTGTGCAAAATATATATATATATATATATTTATCAATGGATTTGGAAATGACAAAGTTTAAGTATTATGTTTACGTCTTCATAGCTATAAGCTTTGAAGGGTAGACTTAAAGATAAAAGGAGAGTATACAATCTTGGTGATATGCTGGTTTAATCATATACTTGGTGGTATACTCCACAAGATAATCATTCATGATTATGAACTATTGTTTATTCTGAGTTAAAGTTATAAGTTCAAATATGTAGCAAAGGATTGACATGTAATGGTTTAATTTCATATAAGTTGGAAATTCAATTTCCATATATATATGAATTAAAAATTAAGTGGTTTATCAAGTATAAGGTTTAGTTCACAAGCTATAGTTTTGTAGCCATGGTTCTTTGGATGATTAGTATATAAGAGGATCCATATCAATTTTACACATGGTATAGTGTGTTTATATCCAAAAATAATATGATGGTTTATTCATGTTATGGTGAGGATATTCTTATTAAGGCCATGGTAAAGATATAATTATATATCTAGTGGACCTTGTTGTTAGAGATGGGTTAAGTAGCCTAAATATCTACTACTTCACAACAATGACTCAACTTTACGAATTGGAATACCACCAATTTCTAAAGTTCAAATGAGTACGAAGTTGTGTAAAGTAGTAGGAAGCATCGATTTTATACATCTCAGGTTAAGTGATGCTTAATATCTGTAATGGCAAGAGGTTGAGTGGTGACACTCTTAATAGACTTTGGGGAACCTAATTACAGGGGCGCTAAATTCCAAAGACTACCTATGTAAGTGTGATGTGTGGCCGTTGAAAGGAACTTAAGGTTAAATTTTCGAAACACTTACTAAGGATAAGGGCACAAGGCCGGAGAATAGTGTCAAAGTTTTAGCACTTAAGATTTAAAAACAAACGTATGTGTATTACGTGTATAGTTGATAAATATAAATCCAAAGTTCAAAGACATGTCTACTTTGTGATTTGGATTGAATTTTGGCTTGTATATACTAAGTGAAAAGTTCAAGGAGCAATCTACTTTTCATTATGCATATGTTTGTGGGTTTCTCGGGTGATTACAAGTTATGGTATATCTCAAATGGCGGGGG
The DNA here is from genome assembly GCA_029582165.1 of Portulaca oleracea. NCBI lineage: Eukaryota > Viridiplantae > Streptophyta > Magnoliopsida > Caryophyllales > Portulacaceae > Portulaca > Portulaca oleracea. The sequence continues at coordinate 8,934,921 of CM055875.1, forward strand.
TGTTAACTCCTTAAGTAAAGTTTAGGGTTTAGGGTTTAGGGTTTACATACTCTTGAAATAGCGGGGGATTGTTGGAATTATTTCAAGAGTATAAGTTGATTATATAGCATAAGGAATCATAAGGAACAAGTATAAGGATCATATATAAGAGAAACATCAAGAATATGATCAACACAGATGAGTTTGAGACCAACACGGATCGTGTTGGTCTCCAAAAAGCAATGAAAATGATCTTGGGCTCAACACGGGTCGTGTTGAGGCAACACGGACCGTGTTGGAACCCAGAATCTATTTTAATGACTAACGGCTATATAATCTTATGCATTAATTAGTGTATGATATCAATATTAAGTCCGGTATTATATGTATTCCAACAACTATATTAGTTGACTAAGTCAAGGTCATTATCCATCATTAAGGACCTTAATTATATCTTTGACTAAGGCGTGTAATTAGGGTTCGATTAGGTGTGGAAGGCTCCTATAAATAGGAGATATTCCCAAGCCATTTGAGAGCATCACAAGCATCAATTCTTTCTTCCTATAATCACATCCTCTCAAGTATAGACTGCAGCTATACTTAAGAGAATCAAGTGAGAAACCTATGTCTTGAGTGCAACAAGAGCTAAGTTTTATCCCTTTGAACATTAACGGTATAGTAAATAGTTCTTAAGGAAAATGAGTACGAAGTCATGACTCTTAGCGATATCCAAACAAGTTAACCATTTGGTTATTAAGTCATATCTTGTCATACGTACTGCAAGAAGATCAAGAAGCCAAGCTAAGTGAAGATGATGATGATTCAAGCCGGTCAAACATCATTTTTCAACACGAGAGTCCAACAACTCCTTCTCTAACACCATTGAATAGACAGCCCATCATTAATCCTTGTGATCCTCTTTATATCCATCCATTCGACCAACGAGGCTTATCTCTTGTTGCTGAGCCATGTAATGGAGAATACTTCGGCACTTGGAAAAGATCTGCCACCATTGCCTTGTCATCAAAATAGAAGGTGGCTTTCATTGATGGATCCTTGCCAAGACCTGCAGAAGACTCACCTAGAGAAGGCGAAAAGATGTGCTTTTATCTTAGATACTTAACTCTCTGTCCAATAACATAATAGACAGTGTTCTATATTCCACATTGGCCCAAGATTTGTGGAATGAATTGTCAGAAAGATTTGTCCAAAGTAATAAAGCCAAGCTCTATTTTGTGCAGTAAGAAGTCTCAAAACTCTCTCAGGATTCTCTGGATATAGCAAGTTACTTCACAAAAGTCAAGAAGTTATGGGATGAGGTTGGTTCTGTCAGCAACTTTCCATGATGTCAATGTGGAAAGTGTACATGTGATCCAAGGATAAACAAGAGAATTGAAGTCCACTTCGAGGAGCAAAAATTGCTTCAATTTCTGATGGGGTTGAATAATAGTTATACAACAATTAGAGGCAACATTTTGATGATATCTCCCCTTCCCTCTCTTAGTCAAGTTTATTCCATTCTCAGTCAAGAAGAAAAACAAAGGCAAGTCCATGACAATAATCTGATTCTGCTACTTTCTATGCCTCTAGAAACAATCAAGGTGGCCCTCCAAGAACAGTCAATGACCAACGAAGGAATGAGTCCGAGAAAACCTTATTTTGTGATCATTGCAAGAGACATGGTCACACCATCGACAAATTTTATAGACTTCATGGATTCCCTCCTAATCATCCAAGAAGTCAGAACAAGCAGCAAAGACAGCAAGGACCACTTAGAAGAGTAGCTAACAATGCTTGGAATGAAGCTGAATCTGTGATTTCTTCATCTGAAATCTTAACCCTTGAAAGAAACTCGACAACAGCAGGAACCTTACCTTTCACCTTCAATCAAGATCAAGCAAAACAACTACTACAGCAGCTTATGAGAAGTTTGACCACACAAGATACTAGCAAAGCTGACAGTGATACCATGTCTAGTAATATGTATTCACCCTTTCAGCATTATTTATCTAATGGTGTCATTTATGCATGTGTTGCTCTAGAAAATGCCTGGATTTTGGATTCTTGGGCTAGTGATCATATGTGCAACAATGAAACAGCTCTAAAGCATCTAAGTGCTCTTAAAAGTCCTACTGAAATTACCCTTTCAGATGGGGACAAAGTAAAGGTTACCAATCAAGGGCAGCTACATTTTTATGATGATTTGATTTTAACAAATGTGTTGTATGTTCCATTTTTAAATTTAATCTAATTTCAGTGAAAAATTGTGTCATGAGTTACAATGTCACATAACCTTTACTAAGACTGAGTGTGTTTTGCAGGGCCTTCCTGTGAAGGGGCCTTTGGTTCTTGGTAAAGAAGCTCATGGACTTTACTTCTTGGATGATAAAATAATATATAAGATCACAAGGAATCAGGACAATGCTTCTTTAGGAAATAGTAATGCTTTAATTTCAATAAAAGGTGATGTATGGCAACAAAGATTAGGACATATACCTTTTAATAGAATGAGATTGATACCCAATATTTCTTTGCAAGGCCAAATTAGTTGTAATACTTGCCCAAAGGCCAAACAACACTGTGTGCCTTTTCATGCTAGTAGTATTTCGACTGTTGCATCTTTTGAATTGATTCATATAGACACTTCGGGTCCCTTTCATATTCCAACCCACTCAGGACACATGTACTTCCTGACTATTGTAGATGATTTCACTAGGTGCACTTGGACCCTCTTAATGACTACTAAAGATGAGGCCTTTGGTTTTTTATTTCTATGGCCAAGACACAGTATGACTCAATAGTTAAAAGAATAAGGTCTTACAATGCTATAGAAATTGGGAAAAGCAATGAGTTACTTCAAGAGGAATGGCATTTTACATGAACCTAGTTGCACCCAAAGACTCCAACATAATCGGGTAGTTGAAAGAAAACACAAGCACATCCTTGAAGTAGCTAGGGCTCTAATGTTTCAATCAAACCTACCTTTGAGATTTTGGGGAGATAGCATTCTCACTGCCACTTATCTCATAAATAGAATGTCAACTCCTATATTAGAGAATAAAACTCCACATGAAATGTTGTTCAAAAAGGCTCCCACATATGATCGTTTGAGGTCCTTTGGATGCCTGTGCTATATGAGCACTTTAAAACAAGGAAGACACAAATTTCAACTTAGGGCAGAAGAATGTGTTTTCCTTGGATACCCTCAAGGGAAGAAAGCATACAAGATTTTATTCAATCTCCTCTCTAATGTTTCTATATTCTAAGGATGTTGTTTTTCATGAGCATATTTTTCCTTTTAAAGAACAAAAATCATCTACCTCTATCCCTCTTATGAGCAGTCCCCAAGAATACATTGAAACTAATCATGTTGCTGAGATTACAAATAATGCTGCTGAAGTTCCTACTTCTGTCATTGATATAAATCATAGCTCACTTTCTAGTTTAGATAATTTTTGCAGGAACAATAGTCGAGTGATTGACTGTGACTGTCACAGTGAACAAGATCAACTTAATAATACTGTGTCTGAAAACCTAACACAACCAGTAAGAAGATCAACAAGGATATACAAGCATCCTACTTATTTGAAAGACTATGACACCTGTTTTCCTAGCATTACTAATCTATACTGTGAGCCCAAATCTTTCTCTAATTGTTGTGTTTATGAAACTCAAGTACATTATCTTGCTGAGAAAGAACCCTAAACTTATGAAGAAGAAAACTCACATGAAGAATGGAGAAAGGCCATAAAACAAGAACTACAAGCCCTTTCTAACACTAACACTTGGGAGATTGTGTCTCTTCCAAAGAAAAAGAAGTCAATTGATTGCAAGTGGGTCTATAAGATCAAAAGAAAGGAAGATGACAATATTTAAAGGTTCAAGGAAAGGCTTGTAGTCAGAGGATTCACTCAAAAAGCAAACATAGATTATAATGAGACCTTCTCTCCAGTTGTCAAAATGACAACAATAAGAGCATTAATATATGTAGCCGTAAAGAAAGGCTGGTGCATACAACAAATAGATGTAAACAATACATTTCTCTATGGAGATTTGCATGAGGAAATTTATATGCAACTACCAAAAGGAGTTCTTGCTGACATACCTAATGTTGTGTGCATATTAAAGAAGTCTATATATGGTTTGAAACAGGCTTCAAGACAGTGGTATGCTAAGCTAACTGAAGTCTTATACAAAAGGGGGTACAAACACTCTTAGGATGACTATTCATTATTCTATAAAAAGGATGCTGAAAAGTCTGTATATCTTGCTGTGTATGTTGATGATATTTTTGTCACATGAAGTGATCATCAGGAAATTACTGATCTAAAGAGACACTTAGATACATCCTTCAAAATCAAAGACTTAGGGAATGCTCTCTTTTTCCTCGGTCTTGAAATTACACACATCCCACAGGGAGTTGTTCTATCTCAAGGAAATTTTGTCAAAGAACTTCTTTAAGAATTTTAAGTAGTTCTTCTAAGCCTGTTCTTTGTCCTATGGATACTAATGTTAGATTACTTCCTAATTCAGGTACACCCTTAGAAGATCCTACTGCTTATAGAAGAATAATTGGAAATCTTAACTTTTTGGTGAATACAAGACCTGACCTGGCCTTCAAAGTTCAACTTTTGAGTCAATACCTCAAGGAGCCAATGGACCAACACTGGAAGACAGCCATTCATACTCTTAGATATCTTCAAGGACATCCCAAGTTAGGCATTTTGATTCATAAAGATGATAACTTCAATCTCAGCGCCTATAGTGACTCTGACTGCGGAGCATGCAAACACACTCGAAGATCTATCAGTGGGTTTCTTACTTTTTCTTGGAAATACCTTAGTTTCCTGGAAATCAAAGAAACCACCTATTGTTTCATTATTATCAACAGAAGTTGAGTACAGAAGTCTTAGAAGATTAGTTGCTGAATTGGCTTGGCTGAGTCGTCTTTTTCATAAGCTGCAAGTTGAGCACATTACCCCTATACCTGTGATGTGTGACAATCATGCAGCAATTTATATAGCCAAAAACTTGGTCTTTCATGAAAGGACCAAACACATAGAAATTTTTATTTATTTTGTTGACAACCAACACATAGAAATTGATTGTCATTATATTAGGTAAAAACTTGCAGATAGGCTAATTTCCTTGCAACACACTTCTACAAAAACTCAACTTGCAGACATTCTTACCAAACCTTTATCAGGCAACCAACATCACACACTTTTACACAAATTGGGGGTTCATCCACCTCCAATTTGAGCTGGGGGTGTTAGGATATATTTATCCAAGTAGTTTTGTTAGTGAGGTAGTTTTATTAGTTAGGTTTCCTCTTCTTTTCTTTTTCTTGTTCTTGGTTTTGTACCTCTATAAATAGGGTGTCTTCCCTTTGTTTTTTATCAATGAATAAGACACATTCCTACATTGCATCTTATTTTCTCCCTTCTGTCTTAACATAGCTCAAACGAGCTGATACTTGTTTTCAAAAAAAGGTTGAGGAAGCTCATTTCACAATCAGAGAAGAATCTAGTTAAAAGATTTTTCAAGGTAACACCGAAGCAAAAGATTTTAGTGTGCATATAACAACCTTTTTCAATTCACTAGCTAAGCTTCCTGGACGACGCGCTACCCAGATAAAAACACAAGCTACTCCTAAGGAAAAACAAAACTCTTCTTAGGGATTTTCGCCGTTTCTCATTTTTTTTCTTTCATTTTTCGCAAAAATATCAATTTTTTTTGGATTTTATAAATTTAAGCATTAAAAGCAAAATAACAAACTAATAAACTAAAAAGGAAAGAAAACAACCTAATAAAGAACTAAACTACACAAAACATAAACAAGCTCCCCCTGCCCCCTCCCCCCTCCCCCCTACCAAACAAACACACATGCTTAAAACTTCACAATGTCCCCATTGTGAGGGTAGGAGTCTCAAAAGAAAAAGGGAGAAAAACAAACAAGAAAACACATATATACCAACACATAAACACACATAAATGGTTGTGACCCGAGCCCACACGACTCTAAAATCCAATAATTCCCAACATAGACACTCATAGGGGCACACCACCGAAAAGAGAAAAACAAGAACACAACAAGATGTATATAATCACATCGAAATAAAAGAGAAGGGTTGGAACGATCTTACCAAAATGGACCTTCAAAGTACAATACGGTCTCTACTTGATCCAAGATCATCAAGGAAATAAGAGAAGTTAAGAAAATGATGCAAAGCTATTCTTTATGATCCTAATCTATAGGCAAAAACGAACAAAGGAAAAACAATCAAATGAGCAAACAAAAAATGAAAAGCAAGCAAAAATTATGCACAAATATACATTTCAAGGACTTACCCTAACCTGTATCTCGATGTTGTTGAGGAGAGGATTGAGGGTGGAACCTACATCACAAGGTCCTACACTAAATAAGGCCGAGTATAGACCATCTCACCAACTACCAACCAATGATTTGAAAACATTGAAAATAAGAATGAGGAGGGGAGGGCATAACAACACCCTTGGAGCACACACACTATGATCAAGGCACGACCACCACACACACATGACACCTCCCACAGTAGACATTCAAATCAATGCAATGATCAACGAATAAGAGTAAATAGAGGGCGGGAAAACTCATAGTCAATGGCCATAACCCCTGGGAGGGGGTGGAGGTGGATAGAACGGGTGTTGCCATCCGAGTGGATCGGGACAACCGTCTTCCTCCTCATAGTAGTGATAAGCCAAATCGGTGAGCACCCGGTCGTGACGATGCATCATGGAAGATTGATGGTGAAGGGAGCCTTGGATGTCCACTAGTACCAAGTTTTGTTGTTGAATTGTTGCTTAGACATTTCTAAAGAGTGTGCATTACTCCCGGACCTTGATCGAAAGATTCTCAAAACCATAATACAACTCATTGAGCTCTCGTTGCATCTCATGATATGGCCCAACCTCGTGTTTTACGCCTCTTTTCTCACCATGTTCCTCACCATAGTCTTCTCCATACTCCTCCTCACCCCCTTGCTCAAACTATTCTTCCTCATCTTCATCTTTCTTTTCTTCCTCTTGCTCGTCCCCTACCGCCTCGACCCTCCTTGTTGAAACATGTTGCTCACCACAAGTTCATTTCTCTGGCCTCGAGATATTAATGAGGCGGCCGGAGGAGGTCGAGAATTCGGGATGTGGGGTGGCCTTGGTGGCGTAAGGCTTAGTCCCTTGAAGGTATATCATAAAATGTTTCCATTGCTCGAAGATTTGCATCTTCTTCATGCAGATTCTGTCTAGGGGATCGGGAAGAAAGTGCGGCGCGCACTTCTTCAGGTAATTTAAAAACCTCGCACACTCGAGGAAAAAGTAGATAACATGACCCATCCTTATTGTGAATTGAAAATTCTCCGCACTGGACTCCTTAAACTCGTGGAGGATACAAGAGCCTATGTTGACTCTATTCCACGTCACCGCATTGTAGATGAGGAATATGTCATCTTTCCTAACATTTGCATGCCCCTCATCCCCCTAAAGAATTAACTCGTCACAATCCGGTGAAATATCTGGACTGTCGGGTTATTGAAATCCTGAGCCTTGGAGTTCTTGGGATAATGGTATCTCGCTACCCGCCCCCTAGATTCCACCGTCATCCTCCGCTAACATGTCAAGGCATTCATAGCCTTATGCTCATCAAACAATACTGATTCCCCATACATCGCCTCGCCCTTTGGTAATCCCATTCTTTCATTGAACTCGTCCAGCATTAGGCCTATTCAATGGGCTGGGGACCCGCCTAGCTCGGCTTGACCCGACTCCAAAAAATGCGAGTCAAGGCCACAAAGTAAGATGGTGACCCCGCCCGACCCAAAAAATTCGGGGCCCCGAGCTTTGGTCGGGCCGAGCTCGGGCCAAGGGTCTATGACCCGACCCGACCCGCGACCGGACTAATCACATTATTTTTTAAAAATAATCCTATATTAGGTTTTATTTTTGTGGGCCGACCCGACTAATCACATTATTTTTTTCTAAAAAAATTCCTAATTTAGATTAAATTTTTTATGACCCGACCCGACCCGATGACCCGACTAAATATATAAATTAAATGCGTGAATTTTTATAAAAACTATTCGGAGGTACTCCAATATTTGGGAAAACTATTTTTCGGTACCCCAACTTTTCAGAACTCATTTTGAGGTACCCTTAATTTTTGGGTTAGTAATTATCTGGTGTTTTTCCGGACATCAATTTTATTAAGTGACTGAAATACCCTTATTTTTCTTCTTCAAGGGTATTTTGGTCAGTTAACTAAATTGATGACTGGAAAAGCACCTAATAATTACTAACCCAAAAACTATAAAGGTACCCCAAAATGAGTTTTAAAAAGTTGTGGTACCTGAAAAACATTTCACCAAAATTTAGGGCACCTCCGAGTAATTTTTTTGAAATTTTTAGATTTTTTGTATAGAAAAAATCCAACTTTGTCGGCCCGTTGACCCAGCCCATGGCCTGTAGAGTCAGGGCTTGGGCCGAGGGTACTTGACCCGCAGGTCGGGCTCGGGCCGACGAGTCAGAAACTTCTGACCCGACTGACCCGACCCATGACCCGACCCCTCCTGACCGTTGAACAGGTCTATCCAGCATATAATTAATTTCACTATTTTCCACCCATGTAGTGAAGCTTGCCATGCTATGACCATCCCCCATAAGTTTACAAAACATGGCTTCCACCGATTCCATATATAGGATACACGTCAGACCCGCAGATTTTTCTAGTCTTAAAATACTTGTATCAATGCTTGTGTAGTGGGTTTTGAGTTGTGATATTTGCTTATTTTGTCATAATGAAGAAATTCAGTACGCTGAGATCGGACTTTGAGGTTACCCAACGAAGAACCAGCTTGAGGTTGAGGATCGGGGTTAGTATAGGCTCATTTTCTCCACCACGGTGCCATGTAAAGATCGAATGAGCAATGGATGGAGGCTTGAATTCAAAGATTTTCTTTCTCGAATACCATACTCACTAAAAGGGAGTTCAAATGCTAGAGAAAGAAAGAGAAGGAGATGTTGTGGTTGAAGTTTTTTGAGGAGCTTGGTGATGGGTTAGGTGGTGAAGTCCTAACTAGGCCACAAGAAGAGGTGGGCCCAATCTAATCGGGACCATCCCGATAAGGGCAGAAAAGGAATCCTAAGCATTAGGATTCTCACCTAATTTAAACTAAGCTAACCCAAAAATAAATAACAAAATGGAAAGATAGCAGGGGCTTAGTATTACCTCGTGTCTCTAAATACGATCGCCTTGGTTGGCCTTAAAATCTTGAACGTTTCAGACTCCAAAGGGACTCGAGTAGAAGATTCCAAATAGGAATTCTCCACAAAAGGTCCACGCAGCACCATTCGGCACAACTGCTAGACTATTTCAACCCCGATCAAATCGAGTCAAAAGAGTATGTTGACTGTATCTTATATGGCACATCCTTTCTTCCTTAGGCAGGTTTCTTGGGAATCACCCTGAGACTCCTAAAATCGGGAACTTTCTAGGGAAAGGTTTCCCTAGTATCCCTTAAATCTCAAATAAGAGACTAACCTTTACAATGGTCACTTGGGATGGAAAGATAAAGTTTTCTATATCAAGGGGACCCCCTTAAATAGGGAAGTGGTGGGGGTGAAAGGCAAAAGTCCCAATGTGGGACGCGACTCCTAGGCTTCACCATGGACCGTGGTAAGGAACAAATTCAAAATCTGTTCCCAGGAAGCCACCACAGACTGTGGTGGCCCTTCCTACCCTCTATGGTGTTTCCTTTTTAGTCCCCAGGGGTTTTCTGGCTTCCCCGGTTCAATACTTTATTGATCCGACCCTCTTTCCAACATATTCTTGCCTTAGGGTACCAACTTGTGTGACCCTATGGGACCAACTGGCACGACTGTGATTGTAAAACCCCGAAAATTCTAATATGTTTACCGTTACGTGTTCTCCGTTACTCTGCAAAGTTTTCTGTGATTATTTATCTTGACACTTGAGCTCGTAGGACCATGGAGAGACTAATAGGGGTAAAATAGTCATTGTGTGCATGGGAACGTCGCATGGGAGGAAGGGTGGTTTGGTAAATTTTGTGTGACTAACCTTAAGGTTTGCTAGTATTAATACTATTATTATTACTAGTATTATTAGTTATTAGTAGTAGTATTATAATAGCTTTTAAGTGTGTGATTATTAGTGTTGTAGTTATTATTACTATTATTATTACTAGGCCTCAACCCGTGCGATGCACGGAGTGAACTAAATTAGTTACTTTTCAAATTATTATTATTATTATTATTATTATTATTATTATTATTATTATGGTACAAACGTACTATTCTGGTTATGAACTGAATGACCCAAATTAAAAAGACTGGATCGAAAACTTGGCTAAGATTTACTCTTCATACCTTCGTACCTAAACTTTCTTCCTACTGGATCCATTCCCATATTTATGTGTGACTACAAATTGTGTCATATTGTTAGATATTCTACCATAATATCATGAATATCTTTTTTAATTTAAATTTAAATTTAACAAATTAATGAATTATTAAAATTTATCAACCAAAAAAAATATTCTATCCTAATCTAATGATTTTACCCTTAAAATTTTGACATATAATCATCCTAGTCCAACTTTGTATAAATTCATGTACGTGACAATTAAATTTTATCCAATTTTGTATATATTTTCGTGAGACTACCTATGTAAATCCAATCTAAGATGAATGAGATGAATTTTCCCTGAAAAAATTAGTATCAAGTAATTGAAATACAAAACCTTCTATTTAAAAAAAAAACCTAATTGAAAACTCACCAATTTTTAGTGAAGAAAGAAAGAGAGGAGAGATGCATTATCTCAAAAAAGAAAGAGGAAAATTAGAATCAAGTTTAACGCAATGGGCAAATAAGTATTTGGGTGGGAAATTATGATCTGTGTATATTATTTATCTGAATTTTTAATTGCCAAAAAAAAATTATGTGTATTCTGATTCACAACTTTGTCATTATATATTATATAGATTATTATTATTATTATTATTATTATTATTATTATTATTATTATTATAATTATAATTATTATATGCAACACCAAAATAATTATTGTTATTTGCACCAAAATAATTTAATTCAGAGTCCAAAGCAGTCAAGGATTAGTGATACTTTCTGATTTTTTTTAATTTTAAAATAATCAGATTGAAAATAAAAAAATTGAAAATAGAAAAAATATAATTTTCTACGTTGTGATTGGCCAATTCTCTTACAGTCGCTCTCGTGTCTCTATTTCGCGGGACCCACAATGATTTCTATTATAATATATAGATTATTATTATAATTATTGTTATATGCACCAAAATAATTTAATTCAAAGTCCAAAGCAGTCAAGGATTAACGATACTTTCTACTTTTATTAAATATAAAATAAATTTCGGATTGAAAATAAAAAATGAAAATAGAAAAAAAAATATAATTTTTTACGTTGTGATTGGCCAATTCCCCTACAGTCACTCTCGTGCCTCAATTTCATGGGACCCACAATGATTTCTATTATAATATATAGATTATTATTATTAAACCCAAGATTAACTCTCTATCCAATACTTACCTCCCTAATTAACCAAGATTAAACACTAAAAACTGTAAAACAAACCGAACCCCACCCCACCGTTGGTTCCTTCGTCTTGTTTCCTTTTCATTTACCTTTCTCTCTCCCGTATTCAACCTAAACCGCCACCAACCTCCATACTCACTGTGAAGAACCGCCACACCATCACCCCGCAACCACCGGGCCACCAGCAAGACCACCGCAGACCACCACGGGACCTCCGCCGTAATCGCCACACATTCAACCAGTACCACTACTATCACTGTCGTTTAAACCCGGCCCCATCTCGTGATCCCAACTCAACGCTGACCACTTGCACCACCACCCCGGCCGCTACAGTCACTTGTCAGAGCCGCTGTCAACGACCACCAAACCTTCTTGTTAAGAGTATGTCTCTAACTCTAACCTAGTTGTTTTGGTTCACATAAATGTTGATATTATTGCGTATTAATCGTTGTTTCAAATACACTTTCAAGTGTTAAATGAAGTTAGGATTAGTTTACTGCCTAGATTAGTATTAATATGCCTTAAGTGTAGTATTATTGAGGCTTGATGGGTCATTAGGGCAGTAATACAACTACACCAGGGGGTTTGGAGGCCTTGGCATGCGTAGTGATAATAGCATGCAAGTTATCCTTGTTTTGAGTACTTTACGTTGACAACTTGACAATCAAATATAGTTAAGCAGTAGGGGTTCTTTTTAATGGGTTAAGTGTATATGTCAAGTGGAGTATTTGAATGAGGATAATTATGGTTGAACTTGGTAGAGTAAAATAAAAATCGAGTCGTTTTGGGACAGTTTTGATGCATCGTACTTAAACATGTACCATTAATTATGTAGGATGTTTTTAATTGAGATTTTTGGACTGGAAGTACCCCTATACGTTAGGAAATTTAAGGTTTGCAGTTTCGAGATGTGTAGCCCGGGTTATGTTTCGTTTACCAGAAGCAAGTCAGAACTGGACCGATTGTATATTTTGCTAATTCTAGGTCTCTTCCAGGTTGAATTAGATCTTGTATTCAACATAAAAGTTTTAGAAAGTTAGAGTTTAAATTCATAGGAGGTCGGTAAGTCGAGTTATGGACCAAACAACGGGGGTTAAGCGAGCACGTGTTGTAATTATTGGATGGTCATCCAGTGTATTGAAATTGAAAAAGAACGTTGTGATGAGATTTTGAAAGTCTTCATTGAAGGGAGTCTATGACTCCGTGTTGAAAGGAAGTTTGTAAGCCCCCACCCGCATAATAAAATTGGAATTTATATGTTGTGTCAAAAGTTGAATAGTTTTTGATATGTTGTGTTTGGCTTGGGCATTGTTAGTTTGTGAAATGATTTGAATTTTTTCCCTTCTCCCTCTAAATGGATTAAAATGATTTTTTTTAACCTGTTTTGACAGTTAGGGGTAGACATTATTGAGTTTCCTCTCATGTTTTAAATGTTTTGATTTCAAGTAAAGACTTCACTGACAGGGATGGGAATTAGAAGTGAGGATGCGCCGGTCTTAGGAGATTGTTAGATAAATTAGTGTGGTTTTAGTTTTTTTATGTTGGTTCAAGTTTAAAGACAAGTGTGTTTCAGTTGAACAAATGTTGGTATTGCTTTGGTCAGTATAGTTGTTAAGTATTATTTTGCCTTGTGTTTCTTCGGAGACACGGCAGTAACGCCCGAATAAAGTTTGACTGTCGCTGTTGCCGTTAGTTTGACTTTTAGAATTTTAGAATTTATTTTTAAGGGCGTTACATAATGGTATCAGAGCGAAACCTTGCGAATAAATGAGCTCTATGCGAAATTCAAAAAGTGTGAGTTTTGGCTAGAACGAGTTGCGTTCTTAGGGCATGTGGTGTCTAAAGGAGTAGCTGTTGACCCTCAAAAGGTGGAGGCCATTACTAATTGGCCCACTCCAAAGAATGCCACTGAAGTAAGGAGCTTCCTAGGATTGGCAGGTTACTATCAGAAATTTGTCAAAGACTTTTCGAAGATTGCAAATCCTTTGACCAATCTGACAAGGAAGTCAGTAAAGTTCGCTTGGTCGGACAAATGTGAGCAAGCTTTCAAGGAGCTATAGTAGAGGCTTACTTAGGCACCTATATTAGCCATACCTCGTGAGAGCGAGGCCTTTGTTATCTACGACAATGCCTCCCACAATGGGTTGGGTTGTGTGTTAATGCAAGATGGGAAGGTGATTGCTTATGCCTCAAGGCAGTTGAAAACACATGAGAAGAACTATCCCACTCATGATGTAGAGTTGGAAGCAGTAGTTTTCACACTCAAAATTTGGAGGCACTATCTCTATGGGGTACATTGTGAAGTATTTACGGATCATCAGAGTTTGAAGTACCTTTTCACGCAAAAGGAGCTAAACCTTCGTCAAACCATGTGGTTGGAATTTTTGAAAGATTATGATGTAAATTTTCAGTACCACCCAGGGAAGGCCAACGTGGTGGCAGATGCTCTTAGTAAAAGACCGTACCCCACAGTAAACCATTTGGTGACATTACCACAGGAGTTGTATGAGGAGTTTCGAAGGCTAGAGATTCATGAAGTGACACCAAGGAAGAGGGCGGTAATGAATGCCATGGAAGTACAACCCACTCTCTTGGAAGAAATTAACCGTGCCCAAGAGTGGGATATGCAGTTGGACAAAATCAAGGGAGATGTATAACACGGAAAGGCACCGGGATTTGTGATCCACGAGGATGGAACACTGAGATTCCAAAACCGATTATGTGTGCCTAACATAGAGGAGTTGAAGCGAAAAATTTTGGATGAGAGGCACAACACACCATACTCAGTACACCTATGAGGGACTAAGCTATATAAAGATCTAAAACAGACGTTTTGGTGGAGCATCATGAAGCAGGAAGTGGCCGAGTATGTAGCAAAGTGCCTTACCTGTCAGCGGGTTAAGGCAGAACATCAAAGACCCGCTGGGTTACTACAACCCCTAGAGATTCCAGAGTGGAAGTGGGACTTAGTTTCAATGGATTTCATGGTGGGTTTACCCAGGACAAGGAGGAAGAACAATACTATCTGGGTGATAGTGGATCGTTTAACCAAGTCCGCTCATTTTCTCCCTATGGCCAACACTTGGACGTTGGGTCAGCTGGCACAAGCTTATGTGCGTGAGATAGTACGACTTCATGGAGTTCCTAGCTCTATAGTATCACACAGGGACACTAGATTTCAGTCTGGAATCTGGAAGAGGTTACAAGAAGCCTTCGGGATGAAGCTCAAATTCAGCACCGCGTTCCACCCAGCAATGGATGGTCAAACGGAAAGGACTATCCAAACCCTTGAGGACATTCCAAGGGCATGTGCTTTGGATTTTAAGGATTCGTGGGATGATGAATTGATCTTACTCGAGTTTTCTTACAACAATAGTTTCTACGCTAGCATTGGAATGTCACCTTTTGAGGCGTTGTATAGGAAACAATGCAGGACTCCCTTGTGCTGGCAAGACATTGATGAAGCACTTACACTTGGACCCAACTTAATTTAAGCTACAACTCATAAGATTAGGGTGATCCAAGATAGGATGAAGGCAGCTCAGAGTCGTCGAAAGAGTTATGCTGACCGGAGGCGGAGACCTTTGGAATTCCATGTAGGGGAACATGTGTTTTTGCGGGTTTCACCCACCAAGGGAGTCACAAGATTTGGTCAATCAGGAAAATTGACACCAAGGTACATCGGGACATACCCTATTTTAGAGGCATAGGGGAAGTGGCTTACAAGTTGCAATTACCAAGAGATCTATCTATAGTACACAATGTGTTCCATGTGTCGCAATTACGAAAGTACGTCCCTAACCCTGCTCATGTGATCGAGCAAGAACCATTACAGCTAAGGGAAGATTTGACCTACGAGGAGTAACCGGTGGAAATTTTGGATCGCATGGATAAGCAACTCCGTAGAAAGACAGTCTCTTTAGTAAAAGTACGATGGGCAAACCACACCACAACAAAAGCCACATGGGAGACCGAGGAGGAGATGCGATCGAAGTACCCAAAACTCTTTAACGCCTAAGGTACGTCGAGTTTCCAGGACGAAACTCCTTTTAAGAGGGGAATGATATAAAAAACCCGAGTTTGGAGTACATGCCCCGTTAGTTGAGTAGGGTGTTTTGGTCAGTCTTAGCTTAAGTTTCGAGGACGAAACTTCTTTTAAGAGGGGAATGATGTAAAAACCCCGAAAATTCTAATATGTTTACCGTCACGTGTTACGTTTGACTCCGTTACTCTGTGAAGTTTTCTGTGATTATTTTATCTTTACACTTGAGCTCGTAGGACTATGGAGAGACTAACAGGGGTAAAAGAGTCATTGTGTGCATGGCGACGTCGCATGGGAGGAAGGGTAGATTGGTAATTTTATGTGACTAACCTTATGATTATTGTGATTACTAGTATTATTATTATTATTATTATTATTATTATTATTATTATTAGTATTATTATTATTATTATTATTATTATGGTTATTATTATTATTATTATTATTATTGTTACTAAGTGGTAATTATTAGTAGGGTTTTTTTATTGTATTATTATTATTATGGTAGGATTATTATTATTAGTAGTAATAATATTGTTAACCCTCCCTAATCCAAGATTAACCATCCCCTAACCCAAATTAAGCCCTAGTCTAACCCTTACCATAACTGCAAACTCTTTCTCTTCTTTCCTCTTCCCCGACCCTTCTTTTGTTTTTCTTTTTTTTTTTTGTTCTATTTCACTTCTTCTTTTCTCTCTCTCGTACTCCACATCAACCACCACAATAACTGCCATACTAATCGCTAAGAACTGTCGCACCACCATTCCCCACCACCGAGCCACCAGCAGGACCACCACAGACCACCGCCCTTCCGTTGTCGTTCTGCCGTTGTCACCGCCAAGTTTCCGCCACCATCCCACCGCCATTCTTTTGTAGTAGTAAGCCCTAAAATTTGTCTATTTGTGTTATGATTATTTCCATGCAAAGCCACTGCTAGGATTAGGTTGTTGATTTTCCATGATTGATTTTAAGGTTTTGGGTAGTGGTCCAGTAAGAGTGAACATAACGGATTGCTTTAGGTTCATGCGTGGTACAGCAAAATGATCATATGGGTACTTTGTTATGTAAGTTTGATAACCACTTGTGTGAATTGGCTCTTGGGTATTAGAAGTAGTGTAGTGATATGTTGGGTTGGTGTAAGAATTAAGGGGTTCTTTTCATGCATAGATGCATGAGGTGTATGTATTGTGGTATGTTGGAGTTGGAAGCAGTAGTGGGTATGTGGAGTTGGAGGCAACAACACCACAAAAGGAAAATGCAATTGAAAAAAAAAGGTAGAACGAAATGAGATAACTTTTTGTCTTTTATTGTATGGTCAAATTAAGTTATCTTGGGATTGTGTTGTATGAAGTAACTGTATCCATTTTTTTCTGATTGTATCTAGTTTGGAGGAGTTATTTTAATATTGGTTATGCGTATATATGTCAAATTGGGAACACTTGGATCAATTAATTATAGTTGAACTTGGTAGTAGAAAATAAGAATAAAGCCGAATTGGGACAGATTTGATGCGTCGTACTTAAAGATACACCATTAGTTGTGTAGTAAGTTTTTAACCGAGATTTTTGGACTGGAAGTACCCCTAGATGTTAGCCTTCATAGGAAATTTACGGTTCGCAGTTTTGAGGTGTGTAGCCCGGGTTATGAGTCATTTACTAGGGGCTTGTCAGAACTGGACCGATTGTATATTTTGCTAATATTAGGTCTCTTCAAGGTTGAATTAGGTCTGGTGTTTAACATAAAAATTTTATTAGACATCCCAACAATTCCAGAAAGTTAGAGTTTAAATTCATTGGAGGTTAATAAGTCAAGTTATGGACTAAACAACGGGGATGTAGCGAGCTGTCAAAGTGTTGTTGGGTTTAAGGTTTTTTTAGTATAATTATTGTAGTGTATTATGTTTGTGACTTTTATGAGATTAGGGACCCTAGTATGTTATTAGGGTTGGGTAAGCTAGGGGGAGTGTTGTGTACTAACTTCGTTTGGTCGTTATTAATTTTTAGAACCTAGCTATTCTTTATAGGTTCAGATTACGGACGTTTCGAGTAGTGAGCTCAAGTGTTTGTTTATTGACTTGAAGTGACGATCAACAAGTAATGTCTATGCCCTAATTTTCCCTTTGGATGCGCTTTACTTATTTTATTGTATTTAAGTTGTTTTGGGAACTGCATCTCGAAAGGGGACTTTATGTAAAGTTGACTGTCTGTTTTGAGTGTTGTGTCATAATTCTTTTGATTTTGGTTAAATAAGGACAGTCATTTTATGAGGTTGTTTGATGCTGTAAACACAAATTCGAGTCTAAAATAAATAAAGACAGGAAATTGAGAAACAATTTAATTTGTATTAATATTTGAATGTATGTGGGTACAATCTTTGTATTAAATACAATAAAGTAGTCCTCTGATTCGATCACCTGAAATTCGGATGAGCCAAGGGTGCAGACGCTTAATTTTGATCTCGAATGCAGGTCTAACTGGAAAACTATGTAGCAGTTCTTGAGCTGAAGGTCTTGAGTGTTGATCTCCTTAGTTTTTGATAGCTGGAGGCTGCTCGAAGTTTGGTTGTTTGCAGTTCTTCATGTTCTTGGATGCGAGGGCTTGAGTGCTTGGTCTCGATCGATTAACTAAACGAAGAAGATGACTGCAGTCTCTGATGTGAAGAACAGAAGTTGTTGAATTAGCTGTCGTTGGTCCTTAGCGCTTGATAGCTGGAGGTCGCTTGTAGTTTAATCTTCTGAAGGCTTTGCAAGTCTTGTTGAAGAACTGTGTAGCAGTTCTTGATCTTGACGCGACAGAGGCTTGGAGACTCGATCTTGAGCTTTTGCAGAATTCGATCCTTGGCGCTTGGTAGCTGGAGACTACTGATAGTTTGATCTTCTGAAGCCTCTGGAGTGCAGAATGCTGAATGCCGCCGCGGTACACTGCAGAGTGTCTTGCTAGAGAACTCTATTGTTGTTCTTGATCAAGACGTGCCGAAGACTTGGACACTTGATCTTGATCTTGATCTTCTGCGGACTTCGATCCTTGGCGCTTCGTAGCTGGAGGCTGCTGGCAGTTTGATCTTCTGGAGCCTATGGATGCTGACTGTTGAATCTCCGAGGGGGGTTCAAAATGAAGGAGGAGGACCCCTATTTATAGGCTCTGAGGGCCTAGCCCTAGGGTTTGAGTTGGGCTTTGGGCTATGGGCTTGGGCCCAAGTTAAATAATTATTCTTTTAACTTTAAATAAAGAAATAATTAATATTTTCTACATCATCTTTGACACGTGTCATGATACTATTGGTCATGATGCATTTCCATTTAAAATTCAATTAAATAAACCGTCGTAATTAATTTGACATGTGGCAGATAATAATTGGCCGAATAAATTTAATTTATTTTCCACATGTCATCTTTTTATTTGGTCGGCAAATTTTTGCCTCCTACAGATGCCCCCTTCGAGAGTCGGTCGCGAACTTAAATTTTGAATGTTTGAAGCGGCTGAGTCTCGAATATAATTTGTATTTAGCGGGCATACTATTTTGCCTAAATTTCAGCTGGACCAAATGGAGTGTGCCACTGATTTGAAGGACGAGGACGTCATTTTGGAGCAGAATTCAACCAACACGATTAGGATGCCCCCACATTACATGCTTGAATGAAGTTGTCAACCAGCTTGAGTATCCTATTGATGGTGTTGACTTGAAGCAAACCACTAACATGAAGATCATGGCAAGCCAGAGTGCCGCTTGAATTCCTTGAAAGCCAACAATTTTGATGACTTGGAAGTCGATCCTTTTTTTTTTTTTTGCACATTTGACTTGAGAGTCTTTGTTGTGATGACGTAGAAATCTTTAACCTTGTCGACTTTGGAGTCTTGCACGAGTGAGCTATGGACTTCACTGACTTAAGAGTCTCTCGTATTAATTTATGAGTCTTTATCTATCTTGAATTGGGAGTCCTTCATCCTATTGACCAATGAGTCTTTAACTTCCTTGACTTGGGAGTCCTACATCCAGTTGACTTGTGAGTCATTGAATTTTGCTAGTGTATGAATCATTCATTTTGACTTGGGAGTCGTGAAATCTTTTATCGCGGATGACTTGGAAGTCTTTTCTTTAGTGACCTTAGAGTAATTGCTTTTCTTCACCTTAAAATGTGATTTTGACGATTGGAAGTCTTGAATTTGGCTGACTTGAAAGTCATCAATTTATTCGACTTGGAAGTCGGTTGGTTTGATGACTTAAGAGTATGAAGTTTGTTGATTTGAAAGTCCTTGGATTTGTTGACGTAAGAGTCGTATGCATTGTTGACATGGGAATCTGGAGTTTTATTGATTTGGATGTCGTGATCTTGACTTGTGAGCCTTTTCATTTTGTCAATTTGAATTTGGTTGACTTGTGAGTCTTTCATTTTGTCGACTTAGGAGTCAGGAGACCTGTTGATACGATAGTTTAACTGACTTGGATGTCTTTGTCGTGTCGTTGACTTGGAAGTCAAGGGACTTGGTGACTTAAGAGTCTTGAGGTTTGTTGATTTAAAAGTCTCGAATTTTTGCTGCCTTTGAAGTCTTTAATTTTTGTTAACTTGGAAATCGGTGAATTTTGTGACTTGAGACTCTTGAAATTTGTTGATTTGAGACTCTTGAATTTTTGCTGACTCGCGAACCTTGAAGACTGCTGACTTGGAAGTCATGGTCTTTTTTTCTTGACTTTTGAGTCTTTCATTTTGTTGATTTGAATTTGGATGACCTGTGAGTCTTTCGTTTTGTTGATTTAAATTTGGATGACTTGTGAGTCTTTGGCTTGAAAGTTTTGAGTTTCGACTTGGGCGTCTTTAACTTTGGTGACTTGAGAGTTTTATTTGAAAACCTTGAGTTTGGATTTTAAGAGTCTTTCGTGATGATGACTTGGAAGTCAGGACTTGGAAGTCTTGGATTTTGACTAGGGAGTCTTTAAGTTTGGTGACTTGAGAGTCTTTTTCTTGAAAGTTTGGGATTTGGACTTGTAAGTTTTTAGAGTTGATGACTTAGAAGTCTTGCATTTTGACTTGGGATTTTTTAATTTTGTGGATGACCTGAAAGTCTTGAATTTTGACTTGTGAGTCCTTTCTTTTGTGGATGACTTGGAAGTCTGAAATTTTTTACTTATGAGTCTTGATGTGGATGACTTGAAAGTCTTGAATTTTGACTTTTGAGTCTTTTTTGGATGACTTGGAAGTCTTGAATTTTTTACTTGTGAGTCTTGATTTGGATGACTTGGAAGTCTCCAATTTTGACTTGTGAGTCTTTTTTTTTTTGTGGATGACTTGGAAGCCTTGAATTTTTTACTTGTGAATCTTTATGTAGATGATTTGGAAGTCTTGAATTTTTTACCAGGAAAGTCTCCAAATTTTGTTGACCTTTTTTTTTGTGAATAGTTTAGGCTCTTATTCGGGAGCTTCTCAATTTTCTTCATCAACTTTGCGATCTACTTACTTTACTCGTCGATTCTTTTGTCTTTCTCTTCGCTCTCCTTAGCAAACATTCTCAATGTAGCCTCTAGCTTGGCGATCTTTTCTTCCATGTTAACAACTCCAATTGTCATCACCGCCATGACGAAGGCATGTGTAGGTTCAATCTCTGCTTGCAAGAAGATAAATTCTTCTTCAGAGATTGGGGAAGAATCTTCACTGGAGTAGTCGTGGTCTTCATAGCCCTCAAATTGGAATAGTCTGCGAGGTGTAGTCTTTTTTAAGCCGAAGGTAATCATAGTTGGCTTCCAAGAGCGAGGAGCCCTTTGAGTTGTCCCCAGTATGATGGAGCCGATAGTAGGATTCTTCATTAATTGAGTTAGTGCATTCACCGTTGGTTTTTCTAGCACTGTAGAAATAGATTAAGCGACAGTTGCAATCCTTCGAGTGGTTACTCCACTTGATGTGACACATGTAGTTGTTGACCCTTGGGATGAAGCTTGAGTCATCCTCGTTGTGAGTTGAGAGACAACTTTCTAGGGTGTCTTCCCATAGCATGAGTCGAAGGTTGAACTTGATTTCTTGGAGAAGGAGATGAGAGGCAGAGAGGTCCCACCGAGCGTGCCAAATTTGTAAACACAAATTTTGAGTCTAAAATAAATAAAGACAGAAAATTGAGAAACAAATTAATTTGTATTAATATTTGAATGTATGCGGGTACAATCTCTGTATTAAATACAATAAAGTAATCCTCTGATTCGATCTCCTAATATTCGGATTAGCCAAGGGCGTGGACGCTTAATCTCGATCTCGAATCCAGGTCTAGCTGAAGAACTTTGTAGCAGTTCTTAAGCTGAAGGTCTTGAGCGTTGATCTCCTTAGTTTTTGGTAGCTGAAGGTTACTCGAAGTTTGGTCGTTTGCAGTTCTTCATGTTCTTGGATGCGAGGGCTTGAGTGCTTGGTCTCGATCGATTAACCAAACAAAGAAGGTGACTGCAATCTCTGATGTGAAGAACAGAAGTTGTTGAATTAGCTGTCGTTGGTCCTTAGCGCTTGATAGCTGGAGGTCGCTTGCAGTTTAATCTTCTGAAGGCTTTTCAAGTCTTGTTGAAGAACTCTGTAGCAGTTCTTGATCTTGACGCGGTAGAGGCTTGGAGACTGATCTCGAGCTTTTGCAGAATTCGATCCTTGGCACTTTGTAGCTGAAGACTGCTCATAGTTTGATCTTTTGACCCCTCTGGACTGCAGAGTGTCTTGCTAAAGAACTCCGTTGTTGTTCTTGATTAAGACGTGCCGAAGACTTGGAGACTTGATCTTGATCTTCTGCGGACTTCGATCCTTGGCGCTTGGTAGCTGGAGGCCGCTGGCAGTTTGATCTTCAGGAGCCTCTGGATGCTGACTGTTGAATCTCCAAGGGGGTTCAAAATGAAGGGGGAGGACCCCTATTTATAGGCTCTGGAGGCCTAGCCCTAGGGTCTGAGTTGGGCTTTGGGCTTGGGCCCAAGTTAATTAATTATCTTTTTAACTTTAAATAAAGAAATAATTAATACTTTCTGCATCATCTTTGACACATGTCATGATACTATTGGTCTTGATGCATTTCCATTTAAAATTCAATTAAATAAACCGTCGTAATTAATTTGACACGTGGCGGATAATAATTGGCCGAATAAATTTAATATATTTTCCACGTGTCATCTTTTTATTTGGTCGGCAAATTTTTGCCTCCTACAGATGTATTTTGGGAACTGGGGTTGGTTAATTGAAACTTAAAACTTGGAACTTGGAGCTTGTTAGGTATTAAAGTGGATAATAATTCAAGTGAGACTAAATGCGGGTTCGGGTAGCGTTCCCCTAGACCAGGGCGGATCCCTGTAGGGACGTTATCAAGAGATCAGGAAAACCCTGATAGATTGTTCTAAAAAAAGGTCTTCCCCGGGGTTAAGTGAGCACGTGTTGTAATTATTGGATGGTCATCCAGTGTATCGAAATTGAAAGAAAGTTGTGATGAGATTTTGAAAGTCTTGATTGATAGGAGTCTATAACTCCGTGTTGAAGGGAGGTTTGTAAGCCTCTCCCCGCTTAATAAAACTGGAATTTATATATTGTGTCAAAAGTTGAATAGTTTTTGATATGCTGTATTTGGGTTGGGCATTGTTAGTTTGTGAAATGATTTGAATTTTTTCCCTTCTCCCTCTAAATGGATTGAAATGATTTTTTCAACCTGTTTTGATAAATAGGGGTAGACATTATTGAGTTTCATCTCATGTTTTAAATGTTTTGTTTTCAGGTACAGACTTCATTGACGGGGATTGGAATTAGAAGTGAGGATGCGCAGTCTTAGGAGATTGTTAGATAAATTAGTGTGGTTTCAGTTTTTTTATGTTGGTTTAAGTTTAAAGACAAGTGTGTTTCAGTTGAACAAATGTTGGTATTGCTTTGGTCAGTATAGTTGTTAAGTACTATTTTGCCTTGTGTTTCTTCGAAGACATGACAGTAACACCAGAATAAAATTTGACTTCCGCTTTTGCCGTTAGTTTGACTGTTAAAATTTTAGAATTGATTTTCCAGGGCGTTATGGCCAACACTTGGACGTTAGATCTGCTGGCACAAGCTTATGTCCGTGAGATAGTACGACTTCATGGAGTTCCTAGCTCTATAGTGTTGGATAGGGACACCAGATTTCAGTCCGGATTCTGGAAGAGGTTACAAGAAGCCTTCGGGACGAAGCTCAAATTCAGCACTGCGTTCCACCCAGCAACGGATCGCCAGACAGAGAGGACTATCCAAACCCTCGAAGACATGCTAAGGGCATGTGCCTTGGACTTTAAGTATTCGTGGGATGATGAATTGCTCTTGATCGAGTTTTCCTACAGCAACAGTTTCCACTCTAGCATCGGGATGTCACCTTTTGAGGCGTTAGATGGGAGACGATACAGGACTTCCTTGTGTTGGCAAGACATTGATGAAGCCCTCACAATTGGACCCGAATTAATTCAAGCTACAACTCGGAAGGTTAGGGTGATTCAAGACAAGATGAAGGTAGCTCAGAGTCGTCAAAAGAGTTATGCCGACCGGAGGCAGAGTCCTCTGGAGTTCGAGGTAGGAGAACATGTGTTCCTATGGGTTTCACCCACCAAGGGGGTCACAAGATTTGGTCAATCAGGAAAATTGACACCAAGGTACATCGGGCCATACCCTATTTTAGAGCGCATAGGGGAAGTGGCATACAAGTTGCAATTACTAGGAGATTTATCTAGAGTACATAACGTGTTCCACGTGTCACAGTTGCGAATGTACGTCCCTGACTCTGCTCGTGTGATTGAGCCAGAACCGTTATAGCTAATGGAAGTTTGACCTACGAGGAGCAGCCGGTGGAAATTTTGGACCACACGGACAAGCAACTTCGAAGAAAGACAATCCCTTTAGTTAAAGTACGATGGGCAAACCACGCCTCAACAGAGGCCACATGGGAGACCGAGGAGGAGATGCGATCAAAGTACCCACAACTCTTTAATACCTAAGGTACGTCGAGTTTCGAGGATGAAACTCCTTTTAAGAGGGGAATGATATAAAAACCCGAGTTTGGAGTAGCTGCCCCGTCAGTTTAGTAAGTTGTTAGGCTAGTCTTAGCTTAAGTTTCGAGGACAAAACTTCTTTTAAGAGGGGAATGATGTAAAACCCCGAAAATTCTAATATTGTTTACCGTTACGTGTTACGTTGACTCTGTTACTCTGCGAAGTTTTCTGTGATTATTTATCTTCACACTTGAGCTCGTAGGACCGTGGAGAGAATAACGGGGGTGAAATAATCATTGTGTGCATGGGGACGTTGCATGGGAGGAAGGGTGGTTTGGTAAATTTTATGTGACTAACCTTATGGTTTGCTAGTATTGATACTATTATTATTACTAGTATTATTAGTTATTAGTAGTAGTATTATTAATAGCTTTTAAGTGTGTGATTATTAGTGTTATAGTTATTATTACAATTATTATTATTATTAAACCCAAGATTAATTCCCTAGCCCAGTATTTACCTCCCTAATTAAACAAGATTAAACACTAAAAACTGTAAAAGAAACCGAATCCCACCCCACCGTTGGTTCCTTCATTTTGTTTCCTTTTCATTTACATTTCTCTCTCCCGTATTCAACCTAAACCGCCACCAACCTCCACACTCACTGCGAAGAACCGCCACACCATCACCCTGCAACCATCGGGCCACCAACAAGACCACCGCAGATCACCACGGGACCTCCGCCGTAATCGCCGCACATTCAACCAGTACCAGTACTATCACACTATCGTTTGAACCCGACCCCATCTCGTGATCCCAACTCAACGCCGACCACTTGCACCACCACCCCGGCCGCTACAGTCACTTGTCAGAATCGCTGTCAACGACCACCAAACCTTCTTGTTAAGAGTATGTCTCTAACTCTAACCTAGTTGTTTTGGTTCACATAAATGTTGATATTATTGCGTATTAATCGTTGTTTCAAATACACTTTCAAGTGTTAAATGAAGTTAGGATTAGTTTACTGCCTAGATTAGTATTAATATGCCTTAAGTGTAGTATTATTGAGGCTTGATGGGTCATTAGGGCAGTAATACAACTACACCAGGGGGTTTGGAGGCCTTGGCATGCGTAGTGATAATAGCATGCAAGTTATCCTTGTTTTGAGTACTTTACGTTGACAACTTGACAATCAAATATAGTTAAGCAGTAGGGGTTCTTTTTAATGGGTTAAGTGTATATGTCAAGTGGAGTATTTGAATGAGGATAATTATGGTTGAACTTGGTAGAGTAAAATAAAAATCGAGCCGTTTTGGGACAATTTTGATGTGTCGTATTTAAACATGTACCATTAATTATGTAGGAGGTTTTTAACTAAGATTTTTGGACTGGAAGTAACCCTAGATGTTAGTTTTCATAGGAATTTTACGGTTCGCTGTTTCGAGATGTGTAGCCCGGGTTATGTGTCGTTTACCAGGAGCAGGAACTGGATCGATTGTATATTTTGCTAATTCTAGGTCTCTTCCAGGTTGAATTAGGTCTTGCGTTCACATAAAAGTTTTAGTAGACATCCCAACAATTCCAGAAGTTAGAGTTTAAATTCATTGGAGGTCGGTAAGTCAAGTTATGGACCAAACAACGGGGGTTAAGTGAGCATGTGTTGTAATTATTGGATGGCCATCGAGTGTATCGAAATTGAAAGAAAAGTTGTGATAAGATTTTGAAAGTCTTGATTGATGGGAGTCTATGACTCCGTGTTGAAGGGAGGTTTGTAAGCCCCCGCCCGCTTAATAAAACTTGAATTTATATGTTGTGTCAAAAGTTGAATAGTTTTTGATATGTTGTGTTTGGGTTGGGCATTGTTAGTTTGTGAAATGATTTGAATTTTTTCCCTTCTCCCTCTAAATGGATTGAAATGATTTTTATAACCTGTTTTGATAGTTAGGGGTAGACATTATTGAGTTTCATCTCATGTTTTATATGTTTTGTTCTCAGGTACAGACTTCATTGACAGGGATGCGCCGGTCTTAGGAAATTGTTAGATAAATTAGTGTGGTTTTTGTTTTTTTTTTTTATGTTGGTTCAAGTTTAAAGACAAGTGTGTTTCAGTTGAACAAATGTTGGTATTGCTTTGGTCAGTATAGTTGTAAGTACTATTTTGCCTTGTGTTTCTTCGGAGACACAACAGTAACGCCCGAATAAAGTTTGACTTCCGCTGTTGCCGTTAGTTTGACTGTTAGAATTTTATAATTGATTTTCCAAGGCATTACAGTGATTGAACTGTTTAATCACTAATTAAGGGATCTTCTAGCAAAGACGCTAACCACAGTGCCACGTTGGCTTGAGTACTCGATTGTATTTGAACATTGTCGGGGTACTCTTAACACTTGTTAGGTTAAAAAAAATAAAGGAGATGGAGAATTTGAAGGTTGGTTGGACGTTAGAGAGAGGTGTGATGGAGCTTTATTGGAGATGTGTAGGAGATTAATGGAGGTGGTTCAATGGTGGCTGAGGGTCGCGGGGTGGGGCTGGGGAAGAGGGAGTCACGAGGGTGAGGACGAAAAGGGGAAGAAAATGAATTCCAACCAGTTACCTCTTAATAACTCGAGCTCAAAACAGTTGCGTCGCGGGCGTGACAAGGGTCGTTGAGGTGGCCAAAAGACTGGAAATGGCGATTCGGAGAATAAAGGTGTGATCCGTCGCGGGCATGACAAGGGTAGTCGCGACAGTGACGTTTGAAGGCGGAAGAACTAGGGTTTTGGGGCTTTGGAGGTCACGGGCGCGACAGAAGACATCGCGGCCATGACTAACCTAAAAGTGGAAAGCCTCATGTTAGGAGTCATAGTCGCGACAAGAATGTCACGAGCGTGACCAAGATCAGCTGAAAACAGGGGAAGGATGGTGAAGGAGTGTCGCAAGCGCGACTCGCTTGATGAGAGCAAATCCTTCCAAGGGACTCATGACCGTGACAGGGGTGTCACGAGTGTGACTTCCCTCTGGCCCTCTGCCACCTGATTCTACCAAAATCCAAAAATTTTCTAATGCATTTTGCTTCTTTCTCCTTTGTCTTAGCTCCTCCATACCCAAGAATATGCCTCCAAAAACATCTCAAACACCAAAAAAGCGCACAAACTCCATCAAAATCACAAACAAACTCCAACACTCTTATTTTTTTTGAACTCTCTTTTTTTCGAGTTTCTTTTGTTCTTTTTTTTCATTTTTCATTTTTTTTAATAATTTTTCCTCTCTTAGTTTTATCATTCTTTTTTTTTTCTTTGGCTTCTTTTTTGTTTTTTTTTTCATACTTAAAATTAATACCTCAAAACAATATGAACCATGGTTTGCCTCCATGCAACCCTAATTTTAAGTCCTTAGCTTGATCTTTTCATTTACTTAGCTTCCACGATGGTTGGAAAGGTGAGTGGTCACCTTTCGTGAATGTCTCTCACTCAAGAAAAACAACTTGTCTTCATGATTGACTCCTTTAATGATGTCAAGATCCTCTATCCCATGTATCCCCAAATCCGATAATTTAAATAAGAGGGTTCCTAATTAGTACGGGTACCATTCAAAAGAATGGTGTATAGGGTAATGTCGCCCCTATCTGGGCATCTGGCTCAAAATTGAAAGCTACCAATAGACTAGCCTCAAGCGGGTCTTCCAATGCTTGTTGTAACAAAATGGACTCCCTCAACATATTCTTCTACGACCTCAGCAATTATATTGACCTTGTAACACGTGTCACCCATCGAAGGCTTTTTCAAGGCCTCATGGAGATTAAACTCCAACATTTCACGTTTAATATTCAAGGATAACTTCCTATTCCTCACCAAAATGATTGCCCCAACTGTGGCAAGGGAGGGACGCCCAAGAATTATCAGGATATGAGCATCCTCATCCATGTCCAAATTAATGAAAATCGCACTAGACGAGGAATTTTCCAACCTGAATGGAGATGTCTTCAAGGATACCAACGAGCCTCCTTATAGATCGGTCCGCTAGTTGAAGGGAATTGGTGGTGGGTGCCAGGTCATCTAGATTCAACTTCTAGCATACTGAGTACGACACAAAACTAACACTGTCTTCAAGGTCACATAAAGCTCTCCGGATTTGTATATTGCTGATCGAACATGGAATAGAGAAGCTACTCAGATCAACTAGCTTTCTCGAGGTCGGTTCTCCACCATGACACTAAACTCTTCAGTTAAAGCAATGGTTGAGTGCTTCGTTGCCTTCCTCTTGTTGGCGAGGATATCTTTGAGTTACTTTTTGTATGCCTGCATGTCGGACATTGCATCTAGAATGAGATGTTGACGTATAATTTCCAGAGCATGTCAATGAACTTAGTAAACTTTAAGTCGACTTTTGCTTGAGCTTGCCGTTAAGGGTATGGAAGTGGCAGTCAGTAAGGCTTCACTTGTTCGATGATTGGTTGAAACTTATTCTCTTTCTCAACCTCCTTGCTTGGAGATGCCTCTCCCTGATCCTTCCTTGTGGCTCGTAAAGATGGTAATCGAGCAGTTAGGCGGCGGGGATCAGAATGCAAATTAGATAACTACGCGGCTAGGCTTCGGGGGCTAAGGTGTAAATTTCGTAACCAGACGGTTACCACCCAAGGGTTGCAACACAATTCGAGAAACCAGCTCGTTAGGGTTTTGGCATTTAGCTGAAACTAGCCAGTTACGAGCTTGTTATTTTGGCACAGTTTCTTGTTTTGGGTTTAGTGGGTTTTAGGCCGGATTTCTACCATTTACTCGCTTTAAGGATTCTAAAAAAAGAAAATTACAATTGTATCAACTACTCTTATAAACTGGGGACAACATCCGGTATCTACAAGGAGTATTAATTTATTAAAAACAAATTAATGGTCAAAGTTTTTAAAATTTGACTGACGCGTAGATTATTGTGACAATTAATATGGAACAAATAGAGTACTATTTTTTTATTATTTTACCTATACCATTAATTGAATAAAACACCAAAAGTTTTAAATAATTTTGCTATTAACTGGCCTTTTAGTTTTACAACCTTGGTTTACCCAATTGTCCAAAATGTCACGGGGTGACTTTAATTTGTACAACACCCGTGCGGCGCTAGCAAACTTTAACCCAATTTTATATTGGAAGTTTGCTAGTAAGCCTTTCAAAAGCTTAACTTAGACTATAAGAGACTAAGAAAGCTTTGAAGAATAAGAAGAGAGATAAGAGTGTGTTTGGGAGAATGCTCTTAAGTATTGCTTCCAATTGGTGGATGGTTACAAATGAGACCCCAAGGGGGTATTTATACACTTCCACCTCCTCAATGGACGGTGGAGATTGATTTGATCTAACGGTTCATATTGTGCTTCTAGAACCTTCTATACAAGTATCCAATAATCTATACATGTGTAGAGTACTCTAGAATATTCTAGGACATTCATGAGTAGTCTAGAGAACTCTAGGGAATTCTAGGGAATTCTAGAATAGTCTAGAGAATTCTAGAGACCTCAAGAAAGATACGGAATATTCCGGATATTTCTAGAATATTCCGGGACATTCCGGATGATTCCGGAAAATTCCGTGACATTCTCCCCCGGCGACGTCCTCGTTGCCTTCAAGTCCTCATATGCTTGGATCTGCTTCTTGAATTGCCATAAGTTTTGGATAGGCTCCCAGCTTGATTCGCTATTAGGAAGACCCTTCCACTTGACAAGTAACTCCCTGCTCGAAGGTAGACCTGGTTGGCGCACCACTCGGTTGGCAAGAATCGTCTCTGCTTGCTTATCATGTTGGACCTTGATACCTGTTGGTGCCCGTTGAGATATGCCTCTACTTGGATCATCTTGGTCTCCGTGGTAAGGTTTAAGTAAGCTTAGATGGAAGACAGGATGGTACTTGATCCTGGGAGGCAACTCCACCTTATAAGCCTGTGCTCCGACCTTTTTGATAATGGGAAATGGTCCTTCGTATCTTCGAAGTAGGCCCCAATGTCACCCTTCTAACCTCGCGTGGTTGTAGAGCTTAACAAGCACGAGGTCACCAACTTGAAATTCCCTCGGGCGCCTCTTCTTATCAGCCCATTTCTTCATCTTCTCGGAAGCCTTTTCCAAGTAAGCTCGCGCCACCCCAAGTTGGTCATTCCAATGCTTGGCAACCAAATCGGTGGGCTTGGACCTTTATAGCCGTAGCAATAGTGCTTGGTGTCAGCGGTTGTTGTCTGTGACAATCTCGAATGGACTTTGGCGTGGACTCGCTCTTTACGCAAGTTGTAGGAGAATTGGGCTACGTCAAGCAACTTTTCCCAATCCCTTTGGTTGGCACTCACGAAATGCCGAAGGTACAACTCCAAAAGTGCGTTCACCCTCTCGGTTTGTCCATCACTTTGAGGATGGAAGCTGGTGGAGAAGTTAAGCTCGGAACCTATGAGCTTGAACAACTCCTTCCAAAAACGTCCCGTAAAGCGAGTGTCTCGATCACTCACGATCGAGCGAGGCAAGCCCCAATACTTCACAACATGCTTAAAAAAGAGTTGGGCAGCTTGCTCGTGCATTCCTTCATGGGCGGGAATAAAGGTGGCATACGCCAGTATCGGTCCACCACCACAAGGATCAATTATATCCGTCACTCGTGGGTAACCCCACAATGAAGTCCATGGAAATGCTTTCCTACGGTCTCTCAGGAATGGGAAGTGGATGGAGGAGTCCCGCAGGTACCCCTTGCTCAAGCTTGTCTTGTCGGCATACAAGACAAGTTCGACATATGCCTCAACATCGTTCTTCAACGAGGCCAATAGGAATCGCCTACCAATGCTAGTGTTCGGTGGGTACCGGATGCCCGGCCACTTGTCGTGACATTCCTTTAAGACTTCCCTTCGAGGCCACCATATGAAGGAACATGGGCTACTTTGCTTAGTGAGAATCAACCCATCTTCAACCCAGAATCTCCTTGTCTTGCCATCCTTGATTAGGTTGGAGATGGTCTTCGCAAAGGAATCATGCTCCAATCCTTCCTTGATTCGATCATGTAGGTTGCTTTGAGGTTGGCTAATGTCGGCAAGCTCTCCTTTGCGACTTAGAGCATCCGCTACCAAGTTAGCACGCCCCGGCTTATACTCCATTGTATAATCAAACTCCACTAAGAAGTCTTGCCATCGAGCTTGCTTGGGAGTTAGTTTCTTTTGGGTTTGGAAGTAGCTAGTTGCAACGTTTTCTGTCTTGATAACGAACTTACTCCCGAGCAAGTAATGTCTCCAAGTTCGAAGGCAATGCACCACTGCGATCATCTCCTTCTCCTGTACCGTATATCGCCTTTCGGTGTCATTGAGCTTCCGACTCTCGTAGGCGATGGGATGACCCTCTTGCATTAATACTCCGCCAATGGCGAAGTCGGAAGCATCGGTGTGTAGCTCGGATGGCTTCCCAAGATCGGGAAGTGCTAGAACAGGTTCTTCCGTGACAGCCTTCTTCAAAATTTCAAAGGCTTGCTGACATTCTTCGCTCCAAGCCCATCCTCTTCCCTTCTTGAGCAAGTCGGTGAGAGGAGCGGCAATTGCGGAATATCCCTTGATGAAATGCCGGTAATAATTCACCAAGCCAAGGAATGATCTTAGCTCAGTGACCTTGGTTGGTGGCTCCCAATCAAGGATCGCTTTGATCTTGCCCGGATCCATGCGTAGCTTGCCTTTTCCCACAATATGGCCCAAGAATGGTACTTCTTCTTGGGCAAAGGAACACTTCTCCTTCTTCACATAGAGCTCATTCTCCCGAAGTGTCTTGAACACTTGCCTCAAATGCCCCACATGATCTTCCATAGTCTTGCTATATATGACAATGTCATCGAGATAAACCACCACAAAGTGATCAAGGAATGGAGCAAGTACCTTGTTCATGAGGGTACAAAATGTAGCTGGGGCATTTGTGAGCCCAAACGGCATGACTAGGAACTCATAGGATCCATAGCGGGTCACGCATGCCGTCTTCGCCTCGTCTCCTTCGGCTATGCGAACCTGGTAGTACCCACTCCTTAAATCAAGTTTGGTGAAATACCATGCTCCTCCAAGTTGATCGAATAAATCATCAATACGAGGAATGGGGTACTTATTCTTAATGGTTACCTTGTTTAGTGCTCTATAATCGATGCATAGCCGAAGTGACCCATCGTGCTT
This sequence comes from Portulaca oleracea, assembly GCA_029582165.1. Lineage (NCBI taxonomy): Eukaryota > Viridiplantae > Streptophyta > Magnoliopsida > Caryophyllales > Portulacaceae > Portulaca > Portulaca oleracea. Next base: position 8,967,651 of record CM055875.1, read on the forward strand.
CTTTTGGAATAGGACCGGCGCACCATAAGGAGACTTTGAAGGGCGGATGTACCTGGCATCCAACAATTCCTTGAGTTGTTTCCTTAGTTCCTCCAACTCTGGTGGTGCCATTCGGTAGGGAGCAAACGCGGGTGGTTTGGCCCCCGGCTCCAACTCGATCTCGTGATCTATTTCCCTTCTTGGGGGAAGTTTCTTGGGCAACTCTGCGGGCATGATGTCCTTGAACTCGTCAAGTATCTCTTGGATGGCCTTGGGTACTTGAGCTTCCTTTTTGTTACCCTCTTCCATCTTAAGAGTGGCTAAGTAGGTAGGCTCCTTCTTCTTCACTCCCTTAGAAAGTTGAAGGGCGGATAACATCCTTCCCTCATCAATGTCCGTCCTTACCGGGACGACACACGGTTGTTTTTCCTCCATGATGCACATAATGTTGGCGAAGGGGATGGGGAAGGCCTTCGCCTTGACAAAGAAATCAATTCCCAAGTAGAACTTCTTGTCATCTAAGGGAGCGACAGTGATATCGGCCTTACCTTCCCATTGCCCAATGTGAATGGGTGTGTCCTTGGCAACTCCATATATCGGGAGTTTTTCAGCATTTACTCCCTTGACAAAACCCTTGGTTTTGGTGTAGGAAGGCCCACCTCATCAAGCTCCTTGGCCATATAGATCGTATCCGCACTGTCCAACAACGCTTGGAGAGGCTTGCCGTTGATGTGTGTCTCTACGTACATGCGCCCATGGGATCCTTCCTTAACCTTAGCTTGGACGGCGCTAAGGAATTTTAGAGAAGATATCTTCTTCTCCTTTTCCTTCGTTTCTTCTTCCCTTACGAGGGAGGCAATCTTTCCTCATGGGACGATCAATGACCGATGTGGCCCATTGCATAAGAAGCATGAGTACCTCCTTGGAGCGTCATCCCTTTTGCCTTTACCCTTGTCCTTGTCGTGGCTTTTGAAGGGTCGATCCTTCTTGGGAGACTTGTCTCGATCTCCCCCACCTTTGCCATTGTTACTTGGCCTCGTACTTGGTCTCTTGAAGAATTCTCGCCTACGTTCGGGCAGAGTGTCGGCAGCGGCAATTGCTAAATTGATATCATTTACCCCTTGTCGCTTCAGCTCCATCTTAGCCCACGGTTGTAATCCTTCAAGGAACATAAACAACTTGTCCTTGGCACTCATGTCGGTGATCTCCAGCATGAGTTCTTGGAACTCCTTGACGTACTCCCGAATACGTCCATCCTTGTGTTGGAGATGTCGAAGCCTAGTGCGAGCTTCAAATTCGGCATCCTCTGGATAGAATTTCCTCTTAAGCTCCCTCTTAAGTTGATCCCAAGTAGTGATGGGATCGGATGTGTCGGTGGTGGCATCTTCACACCTGCGCCGCCACCATATCAAGGCAACATCTTTGAAGTAGCGGGAAGCGGTATTTACCTTCTTCCTTTTGTCCAATATGTCATTGGACTCAAAGTATGACTCCACATTCCAAATGAAGTCATCAATCTCTCGTGCATTCCTCGACCCCTTGTAGAAGGGAGGAGGAGGAGTGCTATCCTTCTTGGAGACGGAAATCTCCCGAGCGCCTCCAACATTAACCAACAGGGCCATGCAAGTCTTCAATTGCAACTCGAGTTCTTCCACCTTGTTGGAAAGAGATTCGATTGTTGACTTGCAATCAGCCAGCTCCTTCCTAAGGGCTTTGTTGGAATCCTTCAACTCCCTTTTGAGAGCATCATCCCCATGAACAAGCTCCGCCTTGAGAGAATCAAAGGCGCTTTGCACATCATCCTGGAATTCCTTCATCTCATCCTTAGAAGCGAATTCTTCTGTGTCTTCGGCCTTTCCCATTAAGGCCTCGACTTCCTTCACTAGGTGGGACATGGTGTCCTCCACCTCGGCCACCCTTTCGTCAAGAGTGACATGTCCCGGGTTCTCCATGCTCTCCTCGTTCCCTTTGCCCTTCTTGGAGCCTTGCTCGGCCACACTCGACATGACTTCTCCCGCACACGAATTTCTTAAAACCGAGGCTCTGATACCAAATGTCACGGGGTGACTTTAATTTGTACAACACTCAAGTGCGCTAGCAAACTTTAACCCGATTTTATATTGGAAGTTTGCTAGTAAGCCTTTCACAAGCTTAACTTAGACTATAAGAGACTAAGAAAGCTTTGAAGAATAAGAAGAGAGATAAGAGTGTGTTTGGGAGAATGCTCTTGAGTATTGCTTCCAATTGGTGGATGGTTACAAATGAGACCCCAAGGGGGTATTTATATACTTCCACCTCCTCAATGGACAGTGGAGATTGATTTGATCTAACGGTCCATATTGTGCCTCTAGAACCTTCTATACAAGTATCCAATAATCTATACATGTGTAGAGTACTCTAGAATATTCTAGGACATTCATGAGTAGTCTAGAGAACTCTAGGGAACTCTAGGGAATTCTAGGGAATTCTAGAATAGTCTAGAGAATTCTAGAGACCTCAAGAAAGATACGGAATATTCCGGATATTTCTAGAATATTCCGGATCATTCCGGAAAATTCCGTGACAAAAAGGGTAGGTTAAAAAAAGAGTTACAAAAAATTGTTATTTAATATATGGTACATGACTTTTGATATTTTTCTTTGACTGAAAATTTCTTGCAACATATTTAATAAAAAACTTACATTATACTTTTATACAAGTATTTTTCATCATAAATCTAATGATATTATTTTTCATGTAGTAGAACCTTGTATACAATGAAAATTAATGGTCAAAGTTTTGAAAGTTTGATTGATACGTAAACCAATATGATACGTAGTAATTAATGTGGAGTAAAATTTTACCTAACATTAATTGAATAAAACATGAAAAGTTGATTTTAATTGAATATATTTGATTTTACTATTAATTAGCCTTTCTAATTGTACAACTTTGGTTTTACCCAAATTCTCCAAAACCAGTGATGAAATCAAAATTGAAGGTTGCTAATAAGATTTTATGACTATTTAATATATAATTTTATGTGCCCAAATATATAAATTTATTACTCATAAAAATAACAAGAGTATACATGTTCACAAAATGAAAATTGTAAACTCATAAATTTATGAATGTATGGTAAAATTATGAACTCAAATTACAAAAAAAAAATATATATATTTCGAAAATTATACTCCCAAAAACTTATATGTATGGTCAAAGTATAAAAATTATAAACTCATAAATTTATATATATATACTCATAAAAATGTATCTACATAATCATTTTGAAAATATGGGAGCATGGTACTCCCAAGTCCCAAGTATAATCTTATTGGCACCCTTTAAACAAAGCTTCTAAATTAAAGGATTTTGTAAATATTTATTCACTAAACAATCCCATAATACTTTGTTTCCCTTGATCTTCAAAATATTCCCAAGTCAAAGGAATCATGTGTCATGACATCAAGTTATTGTCTGAACTGGGGTATGCATTACAGATATAGTGTTGAATCCAGAAGATGACGGTCAATTAAAGGAGGTGGTTGAGCATTGACACTCTGTTTGAAATAAAAAGAATAAAATAAAAATTTGGTGCACCGGTGACCAACAACATCAGCAACAAGGAACAGCAATGGAAGCTTTGTATTTCCAATAAATAAAGCTTTTTTTTTAAAAAAATTTGAAGTCTTTCCTTTATTTATGTAGCTTATGTAAATTTTATTTTTTGCTGATTTGAAACTATCCAGTCAAATTCAGGTACTGCATGCTTTTCCACACACTCTCTCTCTCTCTCTCTCCAATTTGCCATCTTCTAGAATAACTAATAACTACCCATCTTCCCTTTCTCGCCGTATGCCTTTTCAAATTTGTTTGATTTTTTTAAATTTTTTTTTTGGGTTTAGGGGGGAAGAGAGGGTGGTTTGGTTTGTTGTTGCCAGCCATTACGAGTTTACGACTCTTCCTTCTTCCCCTTTTCTTCTTGCAACATCTACCTCTCTCTCTCTCTCTCTCTCTCTCTCTCTCTCTCTCTCTCCCCCTCATTGACCCGAATTTTCTGAGAAAAGGGAAGGTGAAGCATCATACGGGAGCAATTGAGCTTCAAATCGGTTCGGATTTCTCTCCTTATTGTGTGTTTTGTACAATCAAGTTTTCCAATACCCAATTCGCCAACACCTCTTTTTGCAGCTGTATCTTACCTGTTTGTTCTACACAAGGATCAAGTTTTGGTCTTTGAATAGGCTGTACTGATAGTATAGCTTCTTCCAGCTGAATTTTGTCCATTTTTTGGGGTTAATTGTGGGGCTTGATCTCTTTATCGTGAGAAATTAGCATCTGGGTATTGCATGATTGCTGCTCCAGTTGAGTTATTCATGGTGTTCTTGCATTTGATCTTTAGATTATGGCCTCGGACCGTCCACTTTTAATCCCATCACCACGAACCCCAGCTCCCCATCACTTTCCAGCAGTGCCCACCTTTTCTGATCCACTGAAAATGATTCCTGAGACCTCACAATCCGATAACCCTGTTGAGAAATTGCCAAAGAGTGACTCAGTTTTGTATTCAGCCTCTCGGGGGACTTCTTTGTTGTTTCCTGACCTTCCAGTTGGGAATTCTGTGAGAAGCAATTTTGCTTTGGAATCCTTATCGCAGAGAAGTTTTTCATCAGCACAATCTACTCCTGGACCTGTAAGTTTTGGTTCCAGGACAGAATTTACTTATCCGGTCGAGTATTCGGCAAAGAGTGATCCGACCCAACATTCTACTCCTAGGGGAAGTTTGTCTTCTTATCAGTCTATGTCTGCTGCGAATTCTGCAAGGGAGGTGACTTTTAGTGATTCAGAATGGAAGCCAGTCAGACATGGATCAAGAACAGCTGAGTCTGAAGGGTTGGGGCTCTCGCATAAGGAGTTTAATGATGAAGATGCAAGGTTGATTTATATAAATGATCCAGCCAGGACCAATGAGAGATTTCCGTTTGCTGGAAATTCCATACGGACTTCCAAATACTCGGTGATCACATTTTTGCCAAGGAATCTGTTTGAGCAGTTTCATAGGGTGGCATATATTTACTTCCTTATTATAGCTGTCCTCAATCAGCTGCCTCGGTTAGCTGTCTTTGGTAGGGGTGCTTCTATCTTGCCCTTAGCTTTTGTGCTGTTAGTTTCAGCTATTAAGGATGCCTTTGAGGATTTTAGACGACACAGATCAGACAAAGTAGAGAATAATCGGCTTGCCACCGTTCTGGTCAATAATCAGTTTCAGTTGAAGAAATGGAAGCATATTCAAGTTGGTGAGATTATAAAGATCTCTTCAAATAATACTCTTCCTTGTGATGTGGCTCTGCTCTCAACTAGCGATCCAACTGGGGTTGCTTATGTGCAGACCATAAATCTTGATGGAGAGTCAAATTTGAAGACACGTTATGCAAAACAGGAGACCCTTTCAAAGAACCCAGGAAAGGAGAATATTAATGGAATAATCAAGTGTGAAAAACCAAACCGTAACATATATGGTTTCCAGGGAACCATGGAAATTGATGGGAAGAAATTGTCATTGGGTCCCTCAAATATTGTACTGCGAGGCTGTGAGCTCAAGAACACGGATTGGGCAATTGGAGTAGTAGTGTATGCTGGGCGCGAGACCAAAGCTATGCTGAATAATGCAGGAGCTCCATCCAAGAGAAGTCGGCTTGAGACTCGCATGAATCATGAAATCATTTTGCTTTCTATATTCCTTGCTGCTCTATGCACAATCGTGTCCACTCTTTTCGGTATTTGGATGAGGCATCACATGGATGAGTTGAATGAAATGCCATTTTATAGGAAAAAGGACTACTCTAAGGGTATTCCAAAGGATTTTGAGTATAATGGGCTAGGGCTTGAAATATTCTTTACGTTCCTTATGGCAGTCATTGTATTCCAGATTATGATTCCTATTTCACTCTACATATCCATGGAGCTTGTGCGGGTTGGTCAGGCTTACTTCATGAATCGGGATACCGCCATGTTTGATGAGGGCTCCGGTTCAAGATTTCAATGTAGGGCCTTGAATGTAAATGAAGACTTGGGGCAAATAAAGTATGTGTTCTCTGATAAAACCGGTACATTGACTGAAAACAAGATGGAGTTTAGATGTGCAAGTATATGGGGAACAAACTACAGTGGCGAGAATGCTACTGATGGTGAAATGAATGATTACTATGTGCAAGGTAATCCATATTGCTTTATCATTTTACTTTTGTTTGATACTTGATGGCTTTGCTGCTGTTGATTAATTGGAATTTTCTTCTTCTTATCCTCTTTTTCTTCCATTGGATGCTTTTAGTGGATGGAAAGGTTTTGAGACCGAAGGTGAAGGTGAAGGTTGATCCTAATCTTGAAAGAATGGTGATGGATGGAAAGGACAGACATATTCATGATTTCTTACTTTCACTAGCAGCTTGCAACACAATTGTACCTATTGTCACGGATTCATCAGAACCTAATGTGAGGATAATAGACTACCAAGGTGAGTCTCCCGATGAGCAGGCATTGGTTTATGCAGCTGCTGCCTATGGCTTCACACTTGTGGAAAGAACCTCCGGGCACATAGTAATCGATGTTCTAGGAAAGAGACACAGGTGATCCTATGCTCCTACTTGTTCTGCTCATCTGCTTTGCTTTTATGATGTCAAACTTGCTCTTAATTTGTCCGAGTAGGGATTCACTAAAGCCTTATATATTTCACTACTTGCATCCCATATTACTTAACCTTTTAGCCAAAATTTAGAAAAACAATAAAAGTACTTAGCTAAGTAATGTGTTGCATGGAAAGTTGTGAAACATTAGTACTCCCTTCGTTCCATATTAATTGTCATAATTTAAATTTCTCGGTCTCCAATGTCACTCTTTGATTAATAATTTCTTATATAATATGTTATTAACAATTGCAATATTATACTTTTATGATAACATTTTTCAGTATGGATCTAATGGTGGTAATTTTATATAGCAACTCATTGTATATAGTGAGAAATTTATGGTAAAAAATTTTGAAATTTAACTGCAGGATTTCCGAAGACGACAATTAATATGGAATGGAGGGAGTATTACTTTATTTGGACATCATTGTCTCTCTCACTGTTCCTATCTTTGAGTCAGAAAAATAATAAGTAGTTAGTTGAAAAAAGTTGCACTAGAATTATAAAGGGACAAGTATTATGGGATAAAAAGTTAGTTAAAGTGACAACTATTATGTGACAGAGGTACTCTTCATCTAAATTTGAATGTGGTCTGTAGTGAATAAATAAGAGAGTACATTCTGATGTGAAATTATCTTGTAGTCACAAATCATTGTCTACTCCCCTATAATTGATTTGGATTTTTTCTCATCAGTAAAGCCATCATAACGTGAGCACTCACATATCCTTTTTCCCAGACTGAACATCTGCTACGCATAAAGGAAGTGAAAATCTATGAGCTTTGAATCAAGGAAACTGATGACCTTGTCTCTGTTACCTTTCCTCTGAGGCTGTTTCCCACTTTTCTATGTCAGGTTTGATGTCTTGGGACTTCATGAATTTGATAGCGATCGGAAGAGGATGTCTGTTATTCTTGGCTGCCCAGACAATACTGTGAAAGTCTTTGTCAAAGGTGCTGACACTACTATGTTCAGTGTGATCAACAAATCCCTGAATCCAGATGTGGTCCTTGCAACTGAGGGCCATCTATATTCATACTCCACCATTGGTTTGAGAACACTTGTTATTGGGATGAGGAAGCTTGAGACCAAAGATTTTGGTCAGTGGCAATCTTCGTATGAGGCTGCTAGTAATGCTATAATTGGAAGGGCAGCTCAGCTTCGTAAGGTTGCCAGCAGCATAGAAAAGGATTTAACCTTATTGGGAGCTACTGCTATTGAAGATCGACTGCAACCAGGAGTTCCAGAAGCTATTGAGTCTTTGAGAAACGCTGGCATTAAAGTGTGGGTGTTAACTGGAGACAAGCAAGAAACTGCCATATCAATTGGCTTCTCCTCAAAGCTTCTAACCGGCCAAATGAGACAAATTATTATCAATAGCCACTCCAGGGAGGCTTGTAGGAGGAGTTTGAAAGATGCACTTACCATGTCACACAATATGTCATATCCTTCTGATGTGACAAATAACCAAGGGGCCTCTGGCTCCGCCACTATTCAGCTTGCCTTAATTGTAGATGGTAGCAGTCTGGTTTATATTCTTGACTCCGAGCTTGAGGAGGAGGTAAGTGAATGAATTGCCTCTTGTGTCCTTAAGTCTGATTAACATGAACCAATATTCTAGCATTTTATGTATGTTGATGGACTCCTTGCCCTTTGAGAATGAACATCTGGTTTGACCCTTCTTTTTTGGGCATGAACAGCTTTTCTTGTTAGCCAGTAAATGTTCTGTGGTATTGTGTTGCCGGGTGGCTCCACTGCAGAAGGCCGGAATCGTTGCCCTCATAAAGAACAGAACAGACGATATGACACTTGCCATTGGAGATGGTATACTCTTAAATGATTTTATCTTGTTTAATCCTGTTTCCCCATTTTTTTTCTTCCGGGCTGTTATCCATCAAATACATGTAATTCAAAATTGTGAGGGGAAGGTAATATTTGCATGCCCTTATGTGTCTTCTTGGATTTTTCATGACTGTACTTCAGGGGCCAATGATGTGTCAATGATCCAAATGGCTGATGTGGGAGTAGGGATCAGCGGGCAAGAAGGTCGACAAGCTGTGATGGCTTCAGATTTCTCGATGGGACAATTTCGATTTTTGGTAACGCTCTTGTTGGTGCATGGGCATTGGAATTATCAGAGGATGGGTTACATGATACTGTACAACTTCTACAGGAATGCAGTTTTTGTCCTCATGATGTTCTGGTGAGTCTCTTCATCATGCATACTAAACCTCGTTCATTTTTCTTAACTTATTATTTTATGTGAGGATGTTTTCACCATTTAGAAATGAAAAGAAAAACAGGTTCACTGTTTCCCGGTCAAATGATGTTTGGAATGTGTGAAAGATCATAGGTTGTTTGAGACTTTAAAATGTAAACCTGCAGGCCTTTATAACCAAAACACCCTTGCTAAATTATAACAACCACCTCTGCCGCCGCCACCGTCAAGCACCCCCCCCCCCTCCCCCAATCTGCTGAACTGTAGCAATTGCTGCGGCCACCACAGTGCTCCCAGGTGAACTTGCTTTAGCATTTGTCCACTACATGTGAGCCCTCAGGGGACCAGCTAGCTAGCAAAGCCTGCCCTTGCCCCTTGCCTCCCTGTCCTTCTTTTCGTATATCTTTCTCCTATTGCAATGCATTTTCCTAACGCTACAAGAGCACGATGGCGGTGCATTGAGTGGACCAACGCGGGAAATGGCTCCCCTCAATCCATTAGCCATACTAAAAAAAGTATTAAAGAGGTCACTTGTTATTGGGTTCTTACTGTTACTTGGCCCCTTAGAAATTTACAGATTAAGTAAACATATATATATAATAAAGTTAAAGTACTGTGTTGATATAGCATATGTAGGTGGACTAAATATTTAGAATTATGAACACTCATATACTTTATTTTGCTTTTTTAGTGTAATTTTTCTACCATGTTGCTTTATTTTAATTGTTTGGTTGTCTTTATTTTCCTAATTTATCTTTTTTAGTTATTATTTACGTACAACTCATTTATCAAAAGCTAATACAACAAGCTTGTTAGAAGATTACTATTATGAATGTATTAAAAAGTGTATGTTTAATGATAAAAATACAACTATAATATGAATGTATGTACATATAAATATACATTCTAATTATAAGGAAAAAAAAAATACTTAAATAGTAATTTAGTTTAAAAAATGTACATGTACATGCTATGTTACTCGTACTCAGGTACGCGTGTCCATATTGGACAGGGATACAGGTGTCGGACTCAACTATTTTAAAGAAATTTTATACATTTTCATTATAATTTGAAGTGTCGAGTGTCATACACTTGTCCAGCTATCAAAGGTTCAACACGGGTGCGGCAGGGAAAATGAAGAGTCAAAGGAACATAGTGTACTTGTCAACCCATTTAATTAAACGGGTTGATCCATGTCCAAACCTATTTAATGTCGTGTCGGGTTTGAGCCGGTAATCGTGTAGGATAAACTTTTCTTTGCCCTATATGTATATTAAGATGTTGCATATATGAAAAATATAATCCCTCAAGTACATATATATTCTACAATGCTCTAATAATAAGCTCCTCTATGAACTACTTAGTACAAACACATTATTTATTATTATTATTATTATTATTATTGTTATTATTATTATTATTATTATTATTATTACGATTATTATTATTACTAATACTACTATAGATGATGCCAAAATAATTATATTCAAAATTTATCTGCTTTTTGATTGGTTGGAATCCCTAGAATGAATCTCCTTTCTCCATTCCGCGGGACCCACGAACTTTTCTGTTAATATTATATACTAGTCTTAAACCCATGCAATGCACGGAGTACTTAAAAATAGATATTTAATTATAAAAAAGACAATTGAATGTATAAAAGTACATACAAATCTATAATAATAAAATAAAGGCATAAATAATATCATCAACTCAAAGGATGAGGTCTTAGCCTTGCAATTTAGATTAAGACCCTTGGTCCATTAAGAGTCAGGTTTAATTCCCCCTCCCCCTATTTGCCTATTGGTACTTGCTATTAAAATGAAATTACAAAGAAAAAAACATAAATAACATAGTCAAATAAAAAGACAACATAATAAGTTAGTTATAATGAAAAATATAAACGCTCATGTCTTTTATTATAATTATTGGAATACAATATTGATACAATAATGAGTTTTTCAGGATAAAAAAATATAGATTATTATTATTATTATTATTATTATTATTATTATTATTATTATTATAGATAACACCAAAATAATTATTAATATTTGCATCAAAATAATTTAATTCAATATTTATCTACTTCCTGATTGGTCGAAATCCCTACAATTAATCTCTTTTCTCCATTCTGTGGGACCCACAAACTTTACTATTAATATTATATAGATTCTTTAAGATAGTTTACTGGTTGCTTGTAAATTATACAATAAATTAATATCTATCCCTCAAAACTGTCGTCATTTTATTTTGTAGTTCAGTTCAATTATATTAATAAATCTCACTATTACAATTCTCATCCGACTCAAACTGAATCACGAAAATAAAATTACTGAAGAGACAACTGATTTAATCACATCTAAGTACTTCTCTTAATATGATTTTTTTTTGTTTTTTGAAAATTGCTCAACTTTGTCAAGATTTATAATTAATTGAGAAGTAGAATCTTGAAAACATATTCTAACTATCTTGATGGTTAAACATTTTATATTTGGACCCCCATAATTGAAGACCGTCGCTTCATTGCTGAAAGTAACAGACAACACTCAGTTCGATTAGCATTGAAACAACACATTAGTAGGCTCTTGATCAGAATTCAAGTCAATAACCCCGGAAGTTGAGTAAAAAAACAAAATCATTGTTGATGGGTGAGTGGGTGATAGTAATGGTAATTCAGACGGAGTTCCCCATGTATTGTCTTTTCTATGGCAATATGTCCAAAACATTGTTCAACTCTGACAAAATTGGGTGCCTTACGGTGGAGTAGCTGGTGGGAGCGTTGGCGACTTGGGCTGATGCCAGACTGTTATTGTTGTTATAAATGTATTAATATTCCTCTGACAGTTTGGCTCAATTGCTGATATCATGCTGTACTGAGCTCAGGATGTTTCTACCTAGATGTTTTTTTTTTTTTTTTAATTTCTTAACCATGCAAATGTCAAGTTTCGGGGCTAGTTGTTTAGCATGGAGTTGGGTACACTGGTATGACGTGTTGCTTCACATTCTTTTACATGTGAACAAGTATGTTTTGGATTGTTTGCATAGTTTTACATAATGCCAAGATATTCATGAAGGTTAATCATGAGTCAAAGATGCTGTTGTGCTGAAAGCTCTCATTGGCTTGTTGTGCTGTTCTTGTTTGTGCAGGTACACGCTGTTTACTGCTTTCACCTTGACAACTGCAATTACTGAATGGAGCAGTGTCTTGTATTCAGTCTTGTATAGCTCTGTACCCACAATTGTTGTTGCCATCCTCGACAAGGATCTGAGTAGACGAACTCTTCTACGTTATCCTCGACTCTATAGAGCTGGACAGAAGGATCAATGCTACAACTCAAGACTATTTTGGTTGACGATGATTGATACTTTGTGGCAAAGTGCAGCTGCCTTCTTTATCCCACTCTTTGTATATTGGAAGACTGACATCGATGGTTCAAGCATTGGTGACCTCTGGACCCTTGTGGCTGTGCTTCTAGTAAATTTGCATTTGGCGATGGATGTTGTAAGGTGGAATTGGATCATGCATGCAGCTATTTGGGGATCCATAATTGCGACTTTCATTTGTGTCATCATCATTGATTGCATACCCATCCTGCCTGGTTTCTGGTAATTTTCATTGTCTTACTGTATGTAGCAGACTTTTTACTCTAGTCAGTTATTGCATGCAGTACAACATTGCCGTCATACTCATTGTTCTTTCTAGCCTTAAGACGCCGTAGAGAAGTAGAGGATTGCAATGTATTGTGCCATCTTTGGCAAAATTGACTCATATCAAATTACTGGGCCTAAATAAGGGGAAACCATATCTGGAGACTGGAGTTGAGCAGTCTGATTTTAATCCTTTCTAAAATTAACTAGATACAAACCAAGCTGAATTGGAAAATCAATGCCATATACTGCTTTCATTTCTTGGTGTTGTTATACGAACTACCGATAGGCTTTGGTCACCTGAAAAAGGATCTACCTCAACCCGATCTGGAACATACTTGACTGAAACACTGTTTCATCAACTTGTTTGCCTAGTACAAACAATCCTTTAATGGAGATCACATGAGACATAGTTGCACAGTGCTTGTTGTAATGAATGCATTCGTGATTTACAAGGTTGCAATGCTTTGCAGCTTCTAATCAGAATTTTGAATCCTTTTTGACAGGGCTATCTTCAATGTGATGGGTAAATTGACCTTCTGGTTGTGCCTGCTTGCTATCCCAGTTACTGGCTTGATTCCCCGGTTTGTTTTAAAAGTTTTCAGTCAATATTTTTGTCCTAGCGATGTCCAGATCGCAAAGGAAGCAGAAAAGTATGGAACATTCTCTGATTGGGACCGTCGAGAGATTGAAATGAGCCCATTCTCAGATCCTCGGCATAGATGACCAAATGTATCATCCTTACTGGTAGTGTAAGTGTTTTCATTTGTAAAAAGCATCATACATAGTGGTTTTTCTTCTTCTTCTTCTTCTTTTTTGTCCCCCCTTTGTTCCCTTTTTGCTTTAGGATTGATAATCATTTATTCTTTGCTATCCTAAGGGTAGAGGATAGTGGTCTAGTAAAATCCCATAGGTTTTGTATCTTCCCTACTTGTATCTATCCATTATTTCCCTCTTTTTTGCCTAATTGTAAAATGAGCATTTTTTGTGGCACAAATACAAAGAAAAATTGGAACCACATGAATTTGGCTCGTCTCTTGAACAAATGTTCAAGAGATTTGTCTTTCAATGTTAATGATGCCTGATAAACAGGAGCACAGGAAGCAGTATTATTGGGTGCATGGATTTTTTTTATTCTACTTTTAAACTTGACAGATGCAGAAGCTTGCTGTCTATATTAATTATTTCAACATATGACGTACACGTCGCTTGTCTATTTTTTGGGATTTGGTTGAAACCACCGGGCGTGTCTTTCTTTCCTTTTTTTTTTCTTTTTCTTTTTTAAACTTTAATATGGAGGTTTTTTCATGTAAATTTCAAGGTGGTAAAGCACTTGAATGTTATTAAGCTTAGAGATCTTGTTGTCGTCTCCAAAACATAACTTTTCTGAAATAACCCTAGAGGGGGGCGATTAGGGTTATGAAAAAATTCTGCACTTTAAACAACACAACCAAGTTAAATACTACCTCCGTTTTGTTTTATCTGTCGCCTAGAGAATTGTGGCAAAAACTTTGACCGTTAATATCTTAATTTTTATAATGATTCATCATACAAAATTGATATCATTAGATTCGTAATAAAAAGTACTATTAAAAAAGTATAATATTATATTTTTCTATAAAAGTTCTATATTAGAAATTATTGATTAAAAATTGGCACTGAAAACCGTAAATGACAGATAAAAAAGAATGGAGGGAGTAACACTTTTAGATACTGAAAATAACTTCTTTATTATTGAATAAAAGTGCTTAAGGAGGGGGTTACAACTCGGCTGGGAAGAGGATTGTGAGATCCTCAACACAGCTTACAAAGGCAGAAGACTGGGTAGCTGTCTTCTGATCTTGAGGCCTCACAGACGAGGCAATTTCACACAGTGACCTCACTTGACAGAAGATCACTGAACTCAAATGTTTATACGACCTTATGAGGTCCTCACCAGGAACACCACTGTGATGTATGCAAGGTCCTAAGATCAGAGTATTGACCTCACAGTACACCACATTAACACATATCACACACAATCTGGCCTCACAATCTAGAATCAAACACCAAAACACCCAAAACAGACCTCATGACAGGAAATCAATTACAACCTCCTCCAAAATAAAGTATAAACACCAATGAACAAATGGATGAATGGATGATGATGAAATGATGATCGGATGGACAAACTTACAATCAAACAGTAACCGAAGATAGTCTTGAGGCTCGAGCTGATACAGACACACCACAGCTAGAACTTCAAGGGCAATGGACTGGATGACCTCAATGGATACAGGCACACCACCACTGAGATTACCAAGCTCTACACCCACCACAAGGATTGCCAAATCCTTGCTACTGTAGTAGAATTAACCAAAGATGAGAGTTTAACGTCACTCACAAACAAGAGGCTCAATCAAGGCACTCAAAATGCTATTAATTTCACTGATAGATGATCCTCACAAGCTGCCGATTACAAGCTATATAAAGCTAGGGTTGAGCTGGATGATTAAGGGTTTCCCCTTGCTCAAGAAACTCACTAATTAAGCATTAAACTACTTAACTAACTTAGCAAGATAATTAAGCCTCATTACAAACTGGATTACCTCAAAATAAAAGGAAATAAAATGATGTATGCAAGGTCGCTAGGATCAGAGTGATGACTTCACAGACACCAAGCGGACACACACACATTGGAATCTGGGACCTCACAGTGAATAATCAAATGCAAACAGCTCCAAAACAGGGGATAATCAATAAGAATCGAATGGATGAAATGGGTGAGGTGTGAAATAAGATCGGATGAGCTAGAACAACACAAATAACCTCCTCCAATATAGAACCCGATTCACCACGCACCAAATAACATCAAATGGATTGAAATGGATAATGAGGGATGGGAAAAAAGAAAATGAAAGATAGACTTGAGCTCAAGCTGATACAGGCACACCACAGCTAGAACACAAGGGCCATGGACTCGATTACCTCAATGGATACAGGCGCACCACCATTGAAGTCACCAAGCTCTACACCCACCACAAGGATTTCCAAATCCTTGATACTGTAGTAGAATTAACCAAATTTGAGAGTTTAACGTCACTCACAAACAAGAGGCTCAATAAGGCACTCAAATCTCATATTTCATATTTCAAGTTGTTTTTACAATGACCTCACAGTGGGTATATATAAGCCCAGCTGAAATATCTAATTAGGGGTTTCTTGAGCAAAAAGAAAACGTCCTAAACTTGCTTAATTAAACTAATTACATAAAAATAAGATAATATGTAACTAACTAAGGAAGCTTCTAGACCTATTGGTAATGAGGGCTAATAAAAGCGTCACACATGGCATCTTCATGAAGCTTCTAGAACAATTGGAAGGCTCTAGAAACATTACACATGGCACTTTCTTGTTGGAGCAGCATTCCTCACGCGTAAGGGTGGATAATCACCTCACGGTGGAAGGACATCAACGGCTCGAAAGTGATGTCTTCATAGGGCCTCGATGACAAACACCTCACCGAATTGGAAAGACCTCAACAACTCGGGAAGTGAAGTCAAAAGGTGCAAATAGTCTTCCTCCGATGAGGCGTCCTTGGACGTCCAAATTCTCAGCCAGACTCAAGATGGAGGTCCTCATGCGCATATTCAGATTGCATAAAAGATTAATATCCTCCAATAAGCGTAAGATGACGATCCCAGTGAAAAGACCAAAAGGACCTTCTTTGAAACACCAAAAGACAAGTTGATCCCGAATGAGGTCCTCATGCGCGTACCCGTATTGCAATAGTTGTGCGTAATGCAAACGACCTCCAAATGGATCAACCTTTGGCATTTAGAATGTCTTAGTAACACACTTCCTTGATCTCCAAAGATAAGCGAAACACAAACCAAGTTGAAAAGAACAATCGGCTCGGATAAACGTCCTCGATGTCGGATAAACGTCCTCGATGCATGCCCGAGTTGAAATAGTTCTGTGGAACCCAAATAACCTTTGGACCATGTAAGCTTGGACATTATGAACGACCTCCAAGGGACCAAATGTGAGTGAGGCCTCAATTCTGAAGTGTTGAGACAATAAGGATGGCCTCACATCAGGTGGATGACCTTTGATATAGTCAAGGACCTTCTGGGATTCGTGGATGGCCTCAAAGCATGGTGACACCAAATGAGGTTGTGAGGGCTGATCTCCATCATAAAATGAAATAAAACCTAACAAACGCGTTTTCTTTATTACAAACGGTTATATCACCTCACAAGCTGGAATTGGCCTCAACAGCGTGGAAGCGAGTCTTCATGGAGGACCTCAATGCAGGATCACCTCACAGAACTGGAATATCCTCAACAATTCCAGAAGTGATGTCTTCATAGAGGACCTCAGAAATGGCAAACATCTTCACTGAGCTGGAAAGTCCTCAACAACTCTAGAGTGAAGTCTTCAAAGACTGGTGAGGACCTCAATCCAAAGATATGGAATTGAGAAATAGCCTCAATGGTTGGCTGCTGCTGTTGGTGATGATGCTGCTGTTGTTGGATGACCTCATGACTTGTTGGACCATCATAAAACACTCTTGGATGTCAGTGTTTGATGTGGTTGATGATGGCCTCAATGCTGATGTTGGTGAGGTCGTTGCTGCTCCTGATGCTGGTTCAGATGGAGGACCTCCATCGTCCTCCCCAGGTTGAGGAAAGTTTGCCTTCAAACTTGGAAGGTCTTCATGCTCTGAAAAGTAAGGCCTCAAATCTGCAACATTGAATGTAGCACTGCCTCCATAGTCTTCCGAAAGGTCTAACTTGTAAGTATTGTCTCCAATCCTCTCAAGCACTTCAAAAGGACCATCTGCTCTTGGTGTTAACTTTCCCTTCCTCTTGCTTGAAAATCTATCCTTCCTTAGATGAATCCACACTAAGTCTCCTGGAATGAAAACTATCTTCCTCCTATGCTTGTTTGCTGATGTAGAAACTTGCTCAGAATACTTAATGATCTTCTCCCTGACTTGTTGATGAAGCTTCTTGATCTCCTCTGCATGTTTACCTGCTTCATAACTAAACCTCACAGAATTTGTTAGTGGAGATAAATCCAATGGAGTTATAGGATTTCTACCATAGACAACCTGGAATGGTGAAAGGCCAGTTGCCTTGGATGGTGCTCTATTGAAAGCAAATTCAGCATGAGACAAGAGGGCGTCCCATCCTGTTTTGTTTGTGGATATCAGTGACCTCAATAGTGTTCCAAGTGTCCTATTTGTGACCTCTGTTTGCCCTTCAGTTTGGGGGTGACAAGCTGTGCTATACTTCAATTGGGTGCCCAACTTCTTCCAAAGAGTAACCCAAAAATGACTTAGGAACTTGACATCCCTATCAGACACCATACTCCTGGGAACACTATGGAGTCTCACTACCTCCTGGAAATACAATTCAGCCACCCTCACAGCATCATAGGTGGTATGGCAAGCAATGAAGTGAGCCATTTTACTGAACCTATACACAACTACCATGATTGAATCTTTTCCTCCTTGAGTTCTTGGTAGACCAACAATGAAGTCTAGGCTGATGTCCTCCCAAGGACTGTTTGGAACTGGCAAAGGTGTGTATAGCTCTTGAGGTAAGCTATGACTCTTTGCAATATGACATGTAGCACACCTCCTGATCCAATGCTCAACATCCTTCCTCATTTTAGGCCAACAATAATGTTCCTTCAGCATAAGAATGGTCATCTCAATGCCAAAATGTCCTGCCAAGCAACCTCCATGAACTTCAGAGATCAACAACTCTCTAAAACTGCTCCTTGGAATACATAACCTTGCTCCTTTGAAAAGAAATCCCTGGTCTATGTGGTATAGACTTTGAGGATGTCCCTTGCATTTCTGGTACAACTCTCTAAAATCTTCATCATTCTCATATAAAGCTTTCAACTGTTCAAAACCAAGCACTCTTGCATCCAATACTTGCAACAACAAATACCTTCTGGACAATGCATCAGCTCCTTTGTTAAGCTTCCCAGATTTATGATGGATCACAAAATGAAATTGTTGCATGAACTCCACCCAAGTAGCATGCCTAGTGTTGATTTATGCTGCCCCTGAATAAATTTGAGGGCCTCATGATCACTGTGCAGAATAAATTCAACTCCAATAAGATAATGCCTCCAATGTTGCAAAGCTCTGATGATAGCATAAAACACCTTATCATATGTATTGTATTTCCTCTTGGCCTCATTGAGTTTCTCACTGAAATAAGCTACTGGTTTTCCCTCTTGAGTCAACACTGCTCCAATGCCCACTCCTGAGGCATCACATTCCACTTCAAAGACTTTGGCAAAACAAGGTAATGCCAAAACTGGGGCTGAGGTTAGCTGTCTTTTGACCTCCTCAAAAGCTTTCTGTGCCGCTGGTGTCCAAGTAAAGCTCTTCCCCTTCACTAACTCAGTCATGGGAGCTAAAATGGTGCTGAAGTTCCTCACAAACCTCCTGTAGAATGATGTCAAACCATGGAAACTCCTTATCTGCTGGATTGATGTAGGAACAGGCCACTCTCTAATGGCTTTGACCTTCTCCTCATCTACTTGAATTCCTTCTGATGTCACAATATAACCAAGGAATATAACATGGCTGGTGAAGAATTGACACTTCTTGAGGTTCCCATACAGCTGCTCTCTACTCAGAATCTCCATAACACTCCTCAAGTGGTTCACATGATCCTCCTCAGACTGGCTATAAATGAGTATATCATCAAAATACACAACAACACACTTCCCAATGAAAGGCTTCAAAACCTGGTTCATAAGCCTCATAAATGTTGAAGGTGCATTTGTCAAACCAAAAGGCATGACTAACCACTCATCTGCACCTCCTCGTCTTAAAGGTCGCTTCCACTCATCTCCTCATAAATTCCGTAATATCTACTCCTCAAATCAATCTTTGAAAACACGGTTGAGCCATGGAGCTCATCAAGCATATCCTCAAGTCTTGGAATAGGATATCTATACTTAATTGTGATTTTATTGATGGCTCTACAATCAATGCACATCCTCGACTTCCATCTTTCTTAGGGACCAATAATGCCGGCACCGCACAAGGACTCAAGCTCTCTAATCATTCCTTTTCCAACAACTCATCAACTTGCCTCTGGATCTCATAGGTTTGATGGGGTCATTCTATAGCTGGTTTGTTTGGTAGAATAGATCCCGGGATGAGGTCAATTTTATGTTGGATGTCTCTTTTGGGGTAAACCCGTGGCATTTCTTCCGAAAAACATGTAGGTACCGTTTAGGATGGGTTGGAATAAAGGATGGCTATTTTGTGGGGTGGCTCATTTTGTGAGGCTGGTTCTTCATCAAGATCAAGCAAAGTAACTCCTTCGCTCATTGAACTCATGATATTCAGCAGTAAAATCACATCAAGGGATGGTTCAACAATCGAGTTCTTGGTTCTTTTTGTAATGGGATGGTTTAAGTGGGGTGAGGACAATTTTTTGTGGTTTAGGTTAAGGGAATAGGTATTGACTCTTCCATCATGGTTAACAGATCTATCAAACAACCAAGGTCTTCCCAACAATAAATGACAAGCATCCATAGGTATAACATCACACCACACTTCATCTTTATAAACAGAACCAATTGAAAAATTCACAAGGCATCTAGATGAGATTTTGATACCTCTACTTTGATTCAACCACTGGATGGTGTAAGGTGTTGGATGAGGACAGGTTTGCAAATTCAGCTTTTGCACCATAGTCTCATGATAGTACAGCTGCCTCCATCAATAATCAAGGAACAGATCTTCCCTTGCACTGTACATCTTGTGTGAAAAATGTTCTCCCTCTACTCAACTTCCTCATCAATTGTTGTACTGCTAAGGATCCTCCTGATCACCAACATTTCACCTTCATCAGGTCTGGCCTCAACTTCCTCTTCATCATATACAGGATCTCCTTCAGGTTCATCATACTGTTCCTCCTCAACAACTATCTCAGGTTCAACAAACAGTGTTGCTTGATATTCTGCTAAGGTCACTGCTCTTCTGTTTGGACATTCTAAGGCTAGATGTCCAAGACCTTGACATCTAAAGCACCTCCTCTTAGGGAATGGTCGATTAGTAGGGATTGGGGTTCTTTGTGGGGGATTTTGGGATTGTGTTTGAGGTGGTTTAGGGGCTGGATATCTGGTTTGTGGTTGTGGGGATGGATAGGTTCTTTGAGGTGGGTTATAGGATTTGGTTTGAGGATAGGTTTTGGTTGGGTACTTGCTTCCACACTCCTTCCTTTAGGCCTTCTTCTGCTGTTCCACCTTATGAGCCAAAGAACTCAGCTCATCAAGTGAATTATACACCTGCAGCTTGACCACATTTCTGATGCTTTCATTCAACCCTCCAAGGTACCTCATATAGGTCTGAATTTCATTCTCCTTCATATTGCACTTCCACAGCAGATGTTCAAACTCCTTGGTATACTCCTCAACAGATTTACTACCTTGGACAAAGTGTTGAAGCTTGAAATAATTTTCCTTCATGTAACTTTCAGGTAGAAATTTCTCCTTGAGCTTCTGCCTCATTTCAACCCATGTACTGACTTTAGGCTCATTAATTTCCTCCCTTCTTCTTTGTAAGTTGTTCCACCATGTAGACGCATATTTCCTCAATTTTAGTGCAACCAACTTCACCTTGTTTTCCTCAGACAACTCCCTCAAATCAAACACCTCTCATCGCTTGCAACCACTCTAAAAATACATCAGGATCCAACTCACCTCCATACTCAGGAATATCTATTTTGAAATCCAACTTCTCTACTCTTCTTTCTCCCCTCCTTTCTTCCCTCTCACTCCTACTCCTGGATTCACTAACACTACTTCTAGGTGACCTCCTGTTATACCTCCTTCTTCTGTGATATCTAGGTCTTCTTCCTCCCCTTCCAGGTTCACTAAAAGGGTTATCCTCTTCTTCTTCTTGGACTACATCGCCTCTCTATTGATCTCTCTCCTGTGCAATCTCATATAATATTGCAACTGTTCACCCATAATTTTCATTCTCCCTTCCATTTCCTCCTTCTCCCTCAAGGCTTGTTCTGCTATATCCTGAGGTGTTTTACTACAGCCCGACATTATAAAATGCACAAATAACACAAACAGACCTTCATCCAAGATGTTACTCAGCTCTGATACCAATTATGATGTATGCAAGGTCCTAAGATCAGAGTCTTGACCTCACAGTATACCACATTAACACATATCACACATAATCTGGCCTCACAATATAGAATCAAACACCAAAACACCCAAAACAGACCTCACGACAGGAAATCAATTACAACCTCCTCCAAAACAAAGTATAAACACCAATGAACAAATGGATGAATGGATGATGATGAAATGATGATCGGATGGACAAACTTACAATCAAACAGTAACCGAAGATAGTCTTGAGGCTCGAGCTGATACAGACACACCACAGCTAGAACTTCAAGGGCAATGGACTGGATGACCTCAATGGATACAGACACACCACCACTGAGATTACCAAGCTCTACACCCACCACAAGGATTGCCAAATCCTTGCTACTGTAGTAGAATTAACCAAAGATGAGAGTTTAACGTCACTCACAAACAAGAGGCTCAATCAAGGCACTCAAAATGCTATTAATTTCACTGATAGATGATCCTCACAAGCTGCCGATTACAAGCTATATAAAGCTAGGGTTGAGCTGGATGATTAAGGGTTTCCCCTTGCTCAAGAAACTCACTAATTAAGCATTAAACTACTTAACTAACTTAGCAAGCTAATTAAGCCTCATTACAAACTGGATTACCTCAAAATAAAAGGAAATAAAATGAAATAAAACCTAACAAATGCGTTTTCTTTATTACAAACGGTTATATCACCTCACAAGCTGGAAATGGCCTCAACAGCGTGGAAGTGAGTCTTCATGGAGGACCTCAATGCAGGATCACCTCACAGAACTGGAATATCCTCAACAGCCTTCGAGTGATGTCTTCATGAGGACCTCGAATCGCAAACATCTTCACCGGTGGAAAGTCCTCAATGACTCTAGAGTGAAGTCTTCAAAGATCGTGAGGACCTCAATCCAAAGATATGGAATTGAGAAATAGCCTCACCGGGTTGGCTCGCTGTTGGTGATGATGCTGCTGTTGTTGGACGACCTCATGACTTGTTGGACCATCATAAAACACTCTTGGATGTCAGTGTTTGATGTGGTTGATGATGGCCTCAATGTTGATGTTGGTGAGGTCGTTGCTACTCCTGATTTTGGTTCAGATGGAGGACCTCCATCACACTGGTTACAAAATCTCACCAATACACACGAATGGCTACTCTCAGAATATTCTCTCAAATATACTTACACTCAGAACTTTCTCTCTTAAAGTTCTTACAACCGATTTTGCTTGCTTCGAAAATCCACACATCAAAGTAGGAGTGTATCCAAATATATATATGTGTGCTTGTTGGAGGCAACAACGACTTCAATATCTTTCCAGAGATAGTTGTCATTCTTTGAGTTATCTTCGAAGATCCCCTTGATTTATCTTGATTTCCTTTCCATCCGAATAGTATCTAGAAATATGGAAGCTAGTAGTTAGTGTATCATATCAAGTAAAATGATGGAAAGTATTTTCTAGAGTTTGCAACGAATACTTCCCAAATTTTCCGTCTTTCAAACAAAATCTTGATGTGGTCGGTTGAGGGCCTTGGAGTGTGCTGCAGTGAGGTCTTCTGGTCTTATGCTGATGAGGTCCTCAGCGGTGGCATGCTTCAATCTCCCCCTTTTTGTTTGAAAGACAAAACTCCTGGGAGGATCTATACAGAACTGATACAAGGAGATAGCAACAGTAGCATATATAGTAGTAGAGTAATAACAACCACATATCATAGCAACAGTTTAGCAATGTGTTGCAATTACATTACAGACCAACAAGTGTCCAAAAGTGTCTCCCAATTTTTGTCTTTCATACAATAAGGAATCAGGAGAGTACAAAAGAAGCTCGAAATGTTTGGCCAAAACAAAAGGAAAAAGTTTTAGCAGATAAAGTTCAAGAGGGGAGGAGGGAAATCATTGTGGGGGAGGGGGATCAATAGTAGAAGCAGGGGCATTGTCTTCAGCAGCAGGTGTGGAGAGAGGAGTACTAGGACTGAGGAGTGTTTCAACCTGTCGAACCAGGTCCTTCAAGGTGGAGCAAACAGTGATGCTCTCCTAAAGAGTTGTGGTGAGGGCCTGGTGAAGCTCCTGCAGTGCCCGAACCTCAGATTTCAGGGACTTGATGTCAGCCTGCAGTGTGTCAATTTGGACTTGGAGGGGGGCAGAGGCGTCAGGGAGGGATGGCACTGATGAGGAAGTTGGAACGGGCTGGAGGTCATCACAGTGCATCCAGTGACCAGGAGGATGAGGATGAGGACGATAGCCAAGGGACTCCAGGTTGGTAAGGTTGATGGTGGAGAGTGAGATAGGGACTTTCTCATCATCCAGGAGAGGAACATGGAATCTCTTAAAGAAGAGGTTGAGAAGATTAGAGTACGGGAGAGGACCGGTGGAGCTTGAACCTGCGCAGACAATGTGGTTTAAAATGACTTCTCCCATGTCTGGGTGACAGTCGTTGAGGATGTTCAGGAGGAAGGAGGCGCAAGGGTCATTGATGGTCTCCTTGGAGGTTCCTCGTGGAAGGATGGTGCGAACAGTGAGGAAGTACAAATAGCGAGCCTCAGACAGGAGGTTTGTATATTGAGGATATTTCGTCTTTGAGGGTTTGCCGAAGGTTTGAAGAAGTTCAAGTCGAGCATCATCAATGTCGGTTAGGCCAGGTTTGGAAAGGTCAGGAGTGAGACCAAGGATACGTTCGATATTGAGAGCAGAAAGATGAATTTCGCGTCCGGAGACAGTAGATTTGTAAGTTGGTTTGGACGATTTAGGGGTGGTGTTTTCAAGATGAGCATAAAACTCGAAGACAAGGTTTGGGTAGCAGAAATCGTCGGCAGAGAAGAGTAGGTCACAGCCAAGGGAAGATAAGGTGGAAAGGAAGGCGAAATTGGTACCTTTGAGGCTGTCCATGTCGACGCGGTCACAGTGGAGAAGAGGGCGTTGTTTCATGGTCTCGAGACGGTGGCGAAAAGCCTCCTGCGATCTGGCAGTCGGCGGAGCAGGACGAGGAATAAGGGCTAACTCATCCGAGGAGGAGTTGGTGGAGGTGGCGTCGGGAGTCGCTGGAGGTTTGCTCGACCGAAGACGCTTAGCCACACCGGAGGGTGCAGCAGGCTTGTTGGAGCGTTTTGTCATGGTGAGAGTGAAAGGAGAAAGGTGAAGGAAAAAAGAGGAAGAAAAGGAGAGGTTTGACAGTGGTAAGAAAAGGAGGAAGGGTGAATAGATTAAATAGAGGAGGTTGGAGGAGTAAAAAAGGAACAGTTAGAGTGACGGTAGGTTAAGGTTAGAAGGGAAAGGAGAGAGAAGGAGAGAGAGAGGGTGACGGAGAAGGGATGGAGAGAAACGGTGAGTGGACAGATGGGACGGTTAATTATGAGGGGAAGTTAATTTTGGAAGGTGGAGGAAGAAATGTCTTGGGAAGGGAAAGAAAAATTTGAAATCTGAATTTGAAATCCGGAATAATGACCAGCAGAGTTTCGGAAATTAATTTAATTTTGTAAAGAGATTTGAGAGGAGAGAGAAGAGAGATTTAAAATACGGAGTAATATCTGCAGAGTTTGAAATTCTAAAATTTATTTTAGTTTGGAAATAAATCAACTACTGAATCACATATGAAAGATGTGATCAGACGGTTGATAAGGTCATATTTGATATATAGTTGTGTTGAGGAGATGAACGAGGTGATGATGGCATCAGTCGTTCAAAATACAGCAAAAGAGACATACCTGTGAGGACTCAGGGCTCCCCCTCAACAGCTGCATGGGGGGAGGAGGTCCTCAAGATGAATTCTCCCCCTCAACGAATGCCTTGGTGATCAAGAATTAAGATGAAGCAATCCAAGTTCACGTCGAATATAGGTGAACTGTTCTTCAGGTAGAGGCTTGGTGAAGATATCAGCCAGTTGATGTTGAGTGGTGTTCGGCCTCATTTCGAGCCGAATTTCTTCTCTTTTATAGGGTATATTTGCTTGTTTTAACCCCTATTTATATATTAAATATAATGATTTGGTGTTTTGTAGGAAAATAAGGAGTTAGAAGAAGTTTGGGCTTAATTGAAGGTTTTTAGGGAATCCCGAGCTATTTCCCGAGTCAAACCAAGTCAACCCGAGCCGAGATCCAAGTCAAACCAAGTCAACCCGAGTCGAGATCCGAGGTGAAACCGAAGTCGGAAATTCCATATCAAGATTGGCGCAAAACAGGGGAACGGTACAAACTTAAAGGTTTGAAATACGTGTTCCTTCACCCTTCGGGTCATAACTCCTTCGTTACAACTCCGATAGCTCTGAAATTTTGGGAGCTTAAAGTAAACACCGAGAGCTTTCCATCGATATCTTACGGGCCTAAAACGGAGTTCGGATGAAGAAGTTATGCGCGTTTGAAGTCGGCAGGGAAAACTGCCCAGAACGCTTGCTCGCCCGAGCCATCTGCTGGCTCGCCCGAGCAAGGCTTCTGGGGCAACAAAAACACCAGCCAGAGCGCTTGCTCGCCCGAGCCAGAGGGTGGCTCGCCCGAGCCACACTGTCTGCGGAGAAATTGCTGCGCGTGATGAGAATTATTTCTAGGTTTTGGGTTGTATTTTTCCTTCTTCTATAAATACCCACTTGTATTAATCTAAAATTATCAATTAGCCTAGGTAGTTTAGGATTAGAATTAGATTTAATTGCTTTCCTTTATTTGCTTTAATCTGTCTTAATTGTTCTTCAAGTTTTCTCCATTGTTCTTCAAGCTTTCTTCAAGTTTTCTTGCAATTGTTATTAAACTCTTCTTTCAAGCATTCTTATTGAAGTTTTACAAGCTTTCTCTCTCTCTCTCTTCCTCTCTCTCTCTCTCTCATCTCCATTGTTGACTTGTTTTCCAAGCTTTATAGTGTTAGCCACAATCAACTCCATTTTTAGTGGGGAGGAGGGTCAAGGAACTCCAATTCTACTTACTAGTGAGAATTTGGGGGATTCTTGGTAATCCAAACCACAATTTCTTGTTTGTTCGGGGGAAATTCAAGTGTAGATTGAAGGTTTATTGAAGATTAGTCATCAAAGGTATAATTTCTCATTCCCAATTTCATTGTTCATTCATTGTCTTCATTCATGCCTTTTAATTGCTTTCATCTTTAAGTGCTTTCTTTATTGCTTTCTTTTAATTGCTTTCTTTATTATTATCATGTCTAGGTTAGATTTAAATGCTTTCTTTACATAATTTATCGCTTTCCGCACTTGAGAAAAACCCATTTACACGAACCGATTACCTTAATCAAGCCTCACACCCATCCCTGTGGACCGACATCCCTAACTTATAAAATCACAAAAATTACAACCGAACAATGGCGCCGTTGCCGGGGATGGCGTTATTTGGTAGATGAGGCTATTGGTATGTGTGTAAATAGTTTAATTGCTTTCTTGATTATGTTAGAAAAATGTAGCACAAAAACTTGAATATCGAAAAAAACAAAAAAAAAAACAAAAAAAAGAAAAAAAAAGAGATGGCATGTTTTAGCTTCCCTCAAAATGAGCAAGAATTATTTTGTGATTATAGTGATAGATTAAATGATTATCTTTCTTATTGGGCCCCTCATGGTTATATTTATTCTAATTGGGAAGTGTTAGTTGTTACTAATGAGGGATTGAATTTCGAGACCCGTTCTCTTCTGAATTACTTTGATTTCAATGTTGAACATGAGTATCGGGCTTGGGAATTATTTGATTGGTTGTACACGGATACTCGCCAATTTGGGGAGACTTTTTATTCATCGGGTTCTTGTTTTGGTAATCCATGTGCTCTTCATGCTCAATTGCACTATGAGAAACGTTATGATCTTTCTCCATGTGATGATGTTGAGTCTCGTCATTTGTGTGTACATTGTGAATCTCCGTCTCATGCTTCCGAATCTTGTAGACTAGATAAAATTGGTGCTGAAATAGTTGGTTTACAAGATAGGATGAATAAATGCATGCAAGAATTTGAACACATGCTTAAACCTAGGGTGGAAACTTATCTTGCGCAATTGGTTGATTCGAATGTTGAAATAGGTCATTCATCGTCTTTGAGTCCTGAAATGCATGATGATTCTTCTGTATATGATTATGATTATGATGATGACTACTGTAATGGACATAGTTTTGTAAGGAGGATTAGTGATTCCTTAGCTCTAGCCCCACCTAGTGAGCATGAGGAACAAGATGATTCTGTGTGTGATGGTGAAGAACTTGATGATTACATGCTTGATGATGAACCATTGTCCACACCGTTGTCCATGCCTTTGTGTGAAGAAAAAAATGAGTTTATTGAATGCCATGATGCTTTTGATATAATTGAGCATGATCTTGTTGAGAGTGAAGTTGTATCCTTTGTGATTGAATGTGTACTAGATACTGATTTATTCACTTTCATTGAGAATTATTGCATTAGCGAGGCATTAGCTACCCTTTCTTGTAAATCCATTGATGTAAAATCTTGTGATGATGAACTTGAGTCTATGGGGATTGATCCTAAGTGTTTGGACTTGGTTTGTGACAATGATATTTTTGATGGTGATATGCTTTATGAGTCGTTGTTTGCATCCAAGTCTTCCCATGAGCATGTCCATAAATGTGTTGTATTGCCTCCTTTCGTTGATTTGTATACCCAATCTCCATTTACAAGTCAATGGGAGGACCCATTTGTCATGTCTCCTTTCACCGTGCCTAGAAAAGTCTTGTATATTCATGAATTTCATCAGTTCTATGACTTTTCTAAGGCATTTGATAAATTGTTAAAGGCACTAATGTTTGTTTATGTGCTATTGCGAGTGTGCTCTTACCACCACCATTCTGAGATGCATGAGAGGATGCATGATTTGTTACTCCGGGCGTTGAATGGTTCTGACTTGGTGCCCGATATCGTGAGGTGAGAAGGAATAAGCTTATTGATAAGATGCCTTCGAGGTAATATCCTTCCTCACCTTTTGTGTATATTTAGTGAGTTGGTCTTTCTTTTCTTCTTTTATTTTCTTTCTGTGTGTGTCATTTTCTTTTATTTTGGGGTGCTTGCTTACCTACTTCCGTTTCCATTTGAGTATACGGCAACCTCTTTGTGTGAGAGTGGGAGGGTAGTTTGCATTCCAGTTTTCGAGTCTAAGAAAAAAAAAGAGTCGTTTTGTAAATATTTTAGTTTGTTTTCTTAGTTCATTAGTCCTTAGTGTCTTGTATAGTTTGTTTTTCCTTTTGATCTTGCATGTGAACCATCACACATAGTATGCTTTTCTTGTTTATTTCTAACCTTGGTGTGATGTTCCTTGGATCGTGGATTGAATATGCTTGATTGAAGACTTCGAGGTAACTTCTTTCCACTCTCTCTTTATGTGAATATATCGATGATCCATGATGCATGCTTGATTTTCTTTTTGGGTGGCGAACCCCTTGAGTGTGAATGTTGGATATATATTGTTGTTGGAGCCGTGTGGGCTCGAGTCGCCACCGCTTTTTATGTGATAAGTGTTTTATATATATGTTTTTGTTGGTTTTCTACCGCATGACACCCTTCTTCTCACAATGGGGACATTGTGATGTCTTGTGTTGGAGTGGGGGTGATATCTTTTATTGTTCATGGGTAGATTACCTAGTTTTTTTTGAGTCTTTTGTTTTTGTTTTTCTTAGTTTGTGTCCAAAAATCCAAAAATATTTTGTGTGTGAAAGAAAATAAAAAAGGGATAAATGTTGTGAAAAACCCAAAAGTTGTTTTTCTTTTTGAGGATGTTTCCGTTCACAATTGTGTAGATAGTTGTCTAATCGGCTGATTTAGTCAGTTGGAAGCGGCCGGTATGAATAATGATGGGCCTTAGGAAGGATTTTTGCCATGAATTATCTCTATTAGAACTTTACATGGAATGGGAAAGCGGAATCCTCAATTCTTACACGCTTTGACTGTGAATTCTTACCTAAGTTAGACGGTTTTAGTTGTTCAATTGCTTAAGCTCTTAATTAATGCATTAAATAATTATTGTCGGGCCTACCGTCATGGGTTGGTTTGGGTGGATCGGCACCCTATGCCCCTTAAGTGCAATGACTCACGTATGGAGAAACCCAGCAGGGAGGGTAACCCTTTGCGAAGGCCGGTGCTTAAATCCCGCAAAACCCGACACAAACGCTCTAAAAGACACAAAACGGATTGAGTGGAAATAAAAGAGCGTAGGTTTTGAAAAAGAAAGAAAAGAGCGAAGCAAGAAAAAGGAAAAAAGAGTTGAGCAAAATAATGGTAAGAAAGAGAAAAGTAAAAAAAGAAAGAGCAAAGTAAGAAAAAGAAAGAAAAGAGAGGTTAAAAGAAAAACCAAGAGTGAAGTAGGATAGATAATCCCGAGCTTGAGCATGAGAACAACTCTGATTGTCTGGTTTAGGATAGGAAGGACCGACTAGAGCCCACTTGCACATATACGCGAGGTGTTTTGCTCATCGGAAGTGTTTTGGTTCAAAATCTTAAAGATTGGCGCTTTCCAACCTTCGTGTCTCAATTTGTTTATACTTACTTCTTCCAATTGATTGTTGGCGGGATGGGAACTAGGTGCATGATTGGGGACGGGAATATCTTCTCGCTTTTGTTTCGCTTCGTTTTAGGTTTTCACTTCTTTTCTCTCCTTTTTCTTTTTCGGGCTTTTGTGGGTATAGTTGCTATAAACCCTCACGAGACCTACCTCGCCCACCCCGGCCGCGGGGTTTAAAGGGCTTGATGCATGTGCTAAATGCATCCGCGATTCTCGCAAAGTGAGTTAGGTTTTTAGTTTTTCTTTTTAGTCCTTTTCTTCGTTTTTAGTTTGCTCGGGGCGAGCAAACCCTTGTGTTGGAGTGGTGTTCGGCCTCGTTTCGAGCCGAATTTCTTCTCTTTTATAGGGTATATTTGCTTGTTTTAACCCCTATTTATATATTAGATATAATGATTTGGTGTTTTGTAGGAAAATAAGGAGTTAGAAGAAGTTTGGGCTTAATTGAAGGTTTTTAGGGAATCCCGAGCTATTTCCCGAGTCAAACCAAGTCAACCCGAGCCGAGATCCAAGTCAAACCAAGTCAACCCGCGCCAAGAGCCGAGGAGAAACCGAAGTCGGAAATTCCATATCAAGATTGGCGCAAAACAGGGGAACGGTACAAACTTAAAGGTTTGAAATACGTGTGCCTTCACCCTTTGGGTCATAACTCCTTCGTTACAACTCCGATAGCTCTGAAATTTTGGGAGCTTAAAGTACACACCGAGAGCTTTCCATCGATATCTTACGGGCCTAAAACGGAGTTCGGATGAAGATGTTATGCGCGTTTGAAGTCGGCAGGGAAAACTGCCCAGAACGCTTGCTCGCCCGAGCCATCTGCTGGCTCGCCCGAGCAAGGCTTCTGGGACAACAAAAACACCAGCCAGAACGCTTGCTCGCCCGAGCCAGAGGGTGGCTCGCCCGAGCCACACTGTCTGCGGAGAAATTGTTGCGCGTGCTGAGAATTATTTCTAGGGTTTTGGGTTGTATTTTTCCTTCTTCTATAAATACCCACTTGTATTAATCTAAAATTATCAATTAGCCTAGGTAGTTTAGGATTAGAATTAGATTTAATTGCTTTCCTTTATTTGCTTTAATCTGTCTTAATTGTTCTTCAAGTTTTCTCCATTGTTCTTCAAGCTTTCTTCAAGTT
Organism: Portulaca oleracea; assembly: GCA_029582165.1. Lineage (NCBI taxonomy): Eukaryota > Viridiplantae > Streptophyta > Magnoliopsida > Caryophyllales > Portulacaceae > Portulaca > Portulaca oleracea. The sequence continues at coordinate 8,998,922 of CM055875.1, forward strand.
TTCTTGCAATTGTTATTAAACTCTTCTTTCAAGCATTCTTATTGAAGTTTTACAAGCTTTCTCTCTCTCTCTCTTCCTCTCTCTCTCTCTCTCATCTCCATTGTTGACTTGTTTTCCAAGCTTTATAGTGTTAGCCACAATCAACTCCATTTTTAGTGGGGAGGAGGGTCAAGGAACTCCAATTCTACTTACTAGTGAGAATTTGGGGGATTCTTGGTAATCCAAACCACAATTTCTTGTTTGTTCGGGGGAAATTCAAGTGTAGATTGAAGGTTTATTGAAGATTAGTCATCAAAGGTATAATTTCTCATTCCCAATTTCATTGTTCATTCATTGTCTTCATTCATGCCTTTTAATTGCTTTCATCTTTAAGTGCTTTCTTTATTGCTTTCTTTTAATTGCTTTCTTTATTATTATCATGTCTAGGTTAGATTTAAATGCTTTCTTTACATAATTTATCGCTTTCCGCACTTGAGAAAAACCCATTTACACGAACCGATTACCTTAATCAAGCCTCACACCCATCCCTGTGGACCGACATCCCTAACTTATAAAATCACAAAAATTACAACCGAACAAGTGGGAACAAATTCAAGACTGATGTGGCCTTTTTCAACATGATCACGGATGAAATGATGACGGATCTCAATGTGTTTGGCCCGTGAGTGTTGCACCGGATTTTTGGTGATTTGAATGGCACTCATATTGTCACACTTGATGGGAACATTTGTGAAGTGGAGGCCGAGGTCCTCAAGTTGATGAGTGATCCAAAGGAGTAGAGCACAACATGATCCGGCAGCCACATATTTGGTCTCAGCAGTGGAAAGAGCCACTGAGGTTTGTTTCTTGGATTGCCTGGAGACTAGAGAGGCTCCAAGTAGTTGACATCCTCCTGTGGTGCTTTTTCTGTCAACTTTGTAACCGGCAAAATCCGCATCGGTGTAACCACAGAGATGGAGGTCAGGCTGTCGAGGGTACCAAAGACCTAAGTTTTTGGTTCCTGCAAGATAACGCAAAATTCTCTTGACATCAGAGAGGTGAGATTCTTTAGGAGCGCTTCGAAAGCGCGCACATAAGCAAACGCTAAACATGATATCAGGACGGTTAGCAGTAAGATAGAGAAGGGATCCAATCATACCTTTATATAGTTTTTCGGAGATTGGTTTACCTGTGAGGTCTGAATCAAGTTTGAGAGTGGAGGACATCGGAGTTGATGAATGCTTGAGGTGGTCAAGCTGATACTTTTTGAGCAATTCCGAATGTACTTGCTTTGGTTCAGAAATATGTCGTCTTGTGATTGCTTGATTTGGAGGCCAAGGAAGAATGTTAATTCTCCGACGAGGCTCATTTCAAATTCAGCACTCATGAGATGAGAGAATTCGCCAACAAGTGAATCATGTGAGGCACCAAAGATGATGTCATCAACATAGATTTGTGCAATGATGAAATCGCCATTCTTCTCTTTGATGAAAAGAGTTTTGTCTACTTTGCCTCGTTTGAAGTTATTCTGCAGTAGAAACTTGCTGAGGCGGTCATATCAAGCTCTTGGAGCTTGTTTCAGTCCATAGAGGGCCTTATGCAGACGAAAGACATGATCCTGTTGGTGGACGTCTTCAAAACCTGGTGGTTTCTCAACATAGACTTCTTCAATGAGGTCACCATTGAGGAAGGCACTTTTAACATTCATTTGATGTAGCTTGATGTTTTTGGATGATGCAAAGGCGAGGAGTATTCTGATGGCCTCCAGGCGGGCGACAGGAGCAAAGGTCTCATCATAGTCAATGCCTTCTTCTTGATTGTAACCTTTAGCAACCAACCTTGCCTTGTTTCTGGTGATAGAGCCTGTTTCATCCAGTTTGTTGCGGAAGACCCATTTAACACCTATGACTGGATGATGTTGAGGTCTGGGAACTAGGGACCAAACTTTACTTCGTTTAAACTGGTTTAGTTCCTCTTGCATGGCATTGATCCAGCTAGGATCTATCAAGGCCTCATTGCGGTGTTTGGGCTCAATCTGCGAGACAAAGGCGTTAAAGGCACAGAAGTTTCTTAATGAGGATCTTGTACGGATACCTGTGGTGATGTCTGAGAGGATATTATCAGCTGGATGAGCTGCTCTAAACTTGTAAGAGATCTCCGGTGCTGGTGGAGCTTGAGGTGGGAGCTCCTGAGAAGATGAGGCATGAGGTGAGGGTGCAGCTTCATGAGGTGGTAATCCAGCCTCAGGAGGTGGTGATGCAGCCTCAGGAGGTGGCGGTGTAGCCTCGGCAGTGGGGAGCTCAGGAGGCGTCTCATCGTCACTATCATTCTCAGGAGGGCACAAAACAGCTTGACTTAATGAGGTAGCCTCATCAAAGACAACATGGATGCTTTCTTCTCAGACCTTGAGTGTTTGAAATAGATTCTGTATGCTTTGCAGGTAGAAGAATATCCAACAAAGATTCCTTCCTCGCTTCGAGCATCAAACTTGCTTGTTGGTTTCTTTCCATTGATGTGAACGAAGCATTTGCAGCCGAGGACCTTGAGATGGCCAATGCTTGGCTTCTTCCCTTTGAATAGTTCATAAGGAGTCTTTTTCAGAATGGACCGAATGGTACACCGATTTAGAATATAGTTTGATGCATTGATGATCTCTGCCCAGAGGAATTTCGGAAGATTGTTGTCACATATAATTGTTCTTGCCATGTCCTCTAATGTGCGATTTTTCCTCTCTGCAACTCCATTTTGTTGGGGGGCTTGGAGCGGAAAAGTTGTGAGTAATTCCCATTTTGGCACAAAATGCTTCAAACATATCTTTGTTGTCGAACTCCCTGCCATGATCTGTCCTTATTGCTTTGACAGAGTTTCCTGTGAGGACCTTGAGTTGTTTGTATAGTTTTGAGAAGTCCGTAAAAGCTTCTGTTTTGCTTTTCAAAAAGAACACCCAGGTAAATCTTGAAAAATCATCTATAATAACAAGAATATATGAACTTCCGCCAAGACTTTTATAGGGAATGGGATTACAGAGGTCCATATGGAGGAGATCAAGACATTTTGAGGTGGTCACAGACTTGATAGGTTTAAAGGATGTTCTTGTTTGTTTGCCTCTGGCACATGCATCACAAACCCGATCTTTCTCATATTTATGAGGTGGGAGACATAACCTAGGCGTCGATGCCATAACCATGTTTCCTCAGTTCCAGCCTTAAGGCAGGAGAGGTCCTCAAAGAATTCACTCAGATCTATAACATATACATTGTTCATACGATGACCATGCAATATGACTTGATGTGACTCTGTAGACACTACACATTTATTTCTGTCAAAGCTGACTCTATTGCCTTTATCACAAAACTGAGATATACTAAGCAAATTATATTCTAGACCCTCTACTAGATATACATCATGCAATGAATTGTTGAGGTCCTTACCGACCTTCCCAATGCCGAGGATCTTGCCTTGGCTTTTGTCTCCAAATGTAACTTTCCCGGTTTTGCTGGTTTTCAGTTCGTAAAACTTGGTTGGATCTCCGGTCATGTGACGAGAACAACCGCTGTCCAAATACCATAGGTCGCTGTGAGTTTTGAGGCATACCTGCATCAGAGAACATTATACCTTTCTTGGATTTTGACAGACAAGTTACATCATTAGGCCTGGGGATCCAGATTTCACCAACTTGAAAAAACTTAGAGGCCTTAGGTGAATTTGGGATTTTGTCTCGAGAGGTTTTTGGAGCATGAGTTGTGGGAGAGGTTTTCGGAGAAGGCTTTGAGGTCATTTGAGGGTGAGCTTTAGGACAGTTTTTATGATGTTGCTTCCTATGAGAAGTCAGTTTAGGAGTAGGGAGGAGAGGTCCTCTTGGAGAATGGTTTGTGGAGTAATTAGCTCGAGGTTGGAAAGGAGGAGATGTAAAGGCCAATTTATTGTTGTAGGGATGAGAAGCGGTGACTGTCTCATTGGATAGTTGGGTAATGGTCTTATAGCAGTCTTTGACCTCAAGGGATAGTCTGTTGCTTTCTGTGAAGAGGAGGTCATTTTGAGAGTTTAGGTTATTATTGGCCTCACTAAGACTTTGAACATGCTGGGTAAGATACTTGACCCTTTCAATCAATGATTTGGAATATTTAAACAAATACAAGCATTTATGAGCGAGATGTAAAGGTGAGAGATTGAGGAGGTCATCAATGTTTACCTCTTCTTGGTGTGAGGATGTTTCTAGTTCCTCATTCATTTGAGTCATCAGGAAGACATTTGCAACCTCATCAACATCGCTGTTATCCTCACTTGAGTCACTGTCACTCCACGTTGCAAGCATAGCTTTATGTTGTTGTGATCTGGGCCTCATGATTCTTTTATCTCTATTCTTTCTCGCATGAGGGCAGTCTTTGATCAAGTGCTCTGTGCTGCCACAACTATAACAAGCGAAGGGGTCAGATTCATCTTTCATAGAGGCCTTACCTTTTGGTTTTCTGTATTGTCCATCCTTGAGGTAGCCTCGAAAGGTTGGATTTTTCTTGTATAGTTTTCTGAAGCCTCTTGCCAACATAGCCATTGTATCTTCTTCATCCTCATCTGATTCCTCATCAGAATCTTTTGCTGCTTTGAGGGCGACTCCTTTAGGCTCTGTGAGGTCACTCAATTGGATCTCATGGGCCAACAGTTTCCCAATGAGTTCTTCTAGCTTGAGGTCTTTCAAATTCTGTGCTTCTTCGATAGCTGTGACCTTTGGACCCCACTTTCTTCTTGGCAAACATCTGAGGATCTTTCTGACTTGTTCCTCATTTGAATAGTTCTTTCCAAGCGATTTGAGGTGATTAGCAATACTGCTAAATCTCTTGTACATTTCTTCAATGGATTCTTCTTCTTCCATTTTGAAGGCCTCATATTTCTGGACGAGAATGTCCAGTTTGATGTCTTTAACTTGGCTTGTACCTTCATATGAGGTGACTAAGTATTCCCAAACCTGTTTGGCATTTTCACAGTTAGAGACACGTTCAAAATCATTTGGATTTAAACTGCAATACAACAAATTTAAAGCCCGAATATTTTTTCCCAATGAGGTGAGCTCATCAGCGGTCATCTCAGATCTTTCTTTTGGGACATCCTGGTTTGCAGCATTCTTCTTTGTGGGGGTAGGAAAATCGCCTTCAGTGACAATGATCCAGAGGTCCTCATCTTGGTCTCTGAGGAAGATCTCCATTTGTCTTTTCTACATTCTATAGTTTTCTCCAGTGAGAAGACGTGCCCTTGTCCATGAGCGACCTTGAGGGGCTTCGGTTGTGTTGAGGCCGGCCATGATCTTTACCACGAGTTTTTAGACTCTTCAGATCTGTGGACCTGCTCTGATACCAATTGAAATAACCCTAGAGGGGGGGTGATTAGGGTTATGAAAAAATTCTGCATTTTAAACAACACAACCAAGTTAAATAGCACTTTTAGATACTGAAAATAACTTCTTTATTATTGAATAAAAGTGCTTAAGGAGGGGGTTACAACTCGGCTGGGAAGAGGATTGTGAGGTCCTCAGCACAGCTTACAAAAGCAGAAGACTGGGTAGCTGTCTTCTGATCTTGAGGCCTCACAGACGAGGCAATTTTACACAGTGACCTCACTTGACAGAAGATCACTGAACTCAAATGTTTATACGACCTTATGAGGTCCTCACCAGGAACACCACTGGTTACAAAATCTCACCAATACACACGAATGGCTACTCTCAGAATATTCTCTCAAATATTCCTACACTCAGAACTTTCTCTCTTAAAGTTCTTACAACCGATTTTTCTTGCTTCGAAAATCCACACATCAAAGTAGGAGTGTATCCGAATATATATATATGTGTGCTTGTTGGAGGCAGCAACGGCTTCAATATCTTTCCAGAGATAGTTGCCATTCTTTGAGTTATCTTCAAAGATCCCCTTGATTTATCTTGATTTCCTTTCCATCCGAATAGTATCTAGAAATATGGAAGCTAGTAGTTAGTGTATCATATCAAGTAAAATGATGGAAAGTATTTTCTAGAGTTTGCAACGAATACTTCCCAAATTTTCTGTCTTTCAAACAAAATCTCGATGTGGTCGGTTGAGGGCCTTGGAGTGTGCTGCAGTGAGGTCTTCTGGTCTTATGCCGATGAGGTCCTCAGCGGTAAGATGCTTCATTTTCTTTGTTTACCTAGTAGAATAAAGGCTGGTATCATCAAATATGCACTTGCTAGTTGTAGGACTTTGAAGAAGAGACCAGGCAAGTTCTTGATAGCAAATATGGAAGAGTTCACATAAAACACACATAAATTACGTTGGTGAGCTTGTTTATAAAGGTTCAAAGTCTTACATGACATGACATGACATCTACCACAGTTACAATTAGCTATTGAAAAGGTGGCGATTGACTTAATTTTATCGTCATTGAGGGGTTGCTGCTGTGCTTCATTTTTAGATTTGTTCTCTCCTTGCTAAGGTTTGTGAACTTCTTTATTTACTTGTTTGGGGCCATGGCTATTCACTATATAATTGAGTAGATTTGTTTCTTCCTTGCCCATAGGAAGATAGTGTTTTCGGTGGCCTTTGTTGGGCTTGTTTGAGTAAAGTTGTGGAAATTTTGGCTATATTGAAAGAATTGAGGAGCTTTGATAGAATTTTGGCCTCTCCTACCTTTGCCCAATTCCATTGCTATGTTGTTTAGAGGGATGCTACTGCTGGAATTTTTGTTGAGCAAAACCAAATTATTCGGAAATGGGTCCCCAAAAGGATGCATAATGGTGGAGTGCAAATTGAGAACGTTACGCCAATTAATGTAGATGAGGATTCAGTTGTTGGTGATTCATTCCTGGTATTGGCAGACAATGGGTTTGATTCAAGCAAAACCATCATAAATCCAACTAGCGGTCCTATGCCTTGTCCTTTGGCTACGACCGAGTTGTCTAATAAAAAGGTTCTTACGAGAGTCTCCCAAACCAGTGATGAAGAGGGTAAATTATACAATCGCCATTTCTGATAGTGATTTACTATTAGTAATCTACTTGGCCCATTTGTTATTGACTTAGGTTCTTGCTTGCCTCTTGGTTTTGATGATGGTGTCCATTGGCCTTCAAAAGTCAGAGTTAGACAGAAGAGAAACCTGAACTTAATGTGAAAATCCAAGTGACTTAAACAAGCAACTTGTTGGGTCGCTTCTTCAATGAGTTTGAGTCATAATAAAAATAAGAATCACAAGACTAACAACAAAGATAAGGTAGGGATCCCTAGAGTCGATTTGGAGAAATTTATGGAAAGCTCTCTCATTAGAGAAGAGGAGGAGGCGCGTAGAGCGACAAGGGTGGAGATAAGGATTTCATCCATGATGATGAAGAAATTGTGGTGAACATTTTGAGGGACAAATGGCTAAAAGAAAAGTAAAAAATGAAATATTAACTCTAAATAGTTGTTTATTTTGGCGTATTTGTGTAGTGGTCATCTTAAAAAGTATTTTGTTGTAACTGTAAAAGAAAAGTAAAAAATGAAATATTTTGAGGCCCTTTTCCAATATATTCTACTTGTTTGAAGGCACCAAGATCAATTATGTGAAACCTTTCAAGTCAACCTTGAGAGATTGGCCAACTCTTGGGAACTCATCTCAAGCTTGACATGATCAACGATGTCCTAGAAAGTTTTATTGCTTTCAAAAAAGTCATTTGGACATAGTTAACCATATTTTAAAGTTGAGGGCAAGTTGGATGCAGTTTTGTCAAGGGTTGTTCAAAGAAGCGATCAAGGACATAACAATCATTTTTCCAGTGGACAATTTCAGGCTTTTAATAGCCTTGGCATAATTAAAGGAGTATTTAATAGGTTTATTTATTTTTCAATAAATCATGTGGACATAGTATTTGGTTGTTAAAGAAGTCAGTAGTAATTTTTCAAGGTCAAACTAAGTGCAAGGGATGGTTGTTGACTTGGGACTCATGGAAGAGGCCTTAATCAAGGCAAGTTATCAAGATGTCCTACTAAACTTCAAGAATAATTAAGACACACATCTCCAACCTTGATCAAGTCCTACTAATCTTCAAGAATAAGACACACGTCTCTAACCTTGATCATAATGTTCCAAGGACCTTGGTGAGCTTTTGGGATACTCCTTAGACCTAATCAAGGGTCTTTAGGAGCTCAATATCCTTCGACACCAATAACGTTCAAGGGACTATGCTTATTTTCAAGTTCAAAGGTTAGTTGTAAGGTATAGGCTTTAAGTTCAACGATTTCAGCTGCACCGAGGACCACTGGCGGCCACCGAGGGCAAATCTATCTTTTACATGCTACTAGAAATTCCTAGTACTAGTTCCATAATTGGAAGTCGTTGTGTGGTGAAGAAAGGGGTTGAAAATTCGTCCAATTTGATGAGAAATCAACAATTACAACATCCACTACCTTATTGTACTATTTGCACTAAGTAGGTTTTGTTGAATTTTAGGTGATCTATTTCCTAAACAGATGCAAATTAATTGGCGGAATATTCATAACAATTACAAAACAATTAATCACCCAGGAAAGAGTACAACTGCAGAGGCTTAGTATTATACATGATTGCTAATCCGGCTAATGAAGAGGTTGACCTTTGAGATTCCAATGGAGAAAGCATCTACTATAGGTCCACGTAGCACTCAGAGAACTTGATTGCTAGATCGTCCCGATCAAGACTAATCTCAATCTACGATGTATGTGTTTACGGTATATTGTGAGTTGTTTCAAGAAACAATAACTGTAAACTAGGAGAGAGAGGAACTTGGGAAATCACCCTGATATCTCTCTAGAAGTCTCAAAACAGTTCAATTGGAATCTCTTAGATAGACTCCCTATTTATAGTGGTTGGTGGCTTGGAGAAGGGGTTAACAAAAACTTAGTAACAACTTCGCTTAAAACAGCGTCTAAGGCCCAACCCGGTCCGTGTTGTGTTAATGTCTCCAAGAAATCAACTTCTAACACTTTTCAAAATAATACTTTATTATTTTGGGCTACATACATTGTTCCAAGGTATTGACTTGTGTGACCCAATAGGACCAAATAATATAGTTGTAATTAAACATATTTAATTACCAAATATGGAGGTCTCGATCAAGACATATAATCACCATATTATTTTGGCTTAAACTCTAAGTATATCGAACATTGTCGGGACATTGCCGACAATCTCCCACTTGTCCCACAAGTGTTCGATTCCTTGAATTCTCTTGTCACTTAATGTCTCATGTTCCGATAAGGTGCATTAAAGTCATTCTTATGTAAAACCCAACTGTTCCTCGATCACCGAGTTAGACTCTGAAAAGCAAATGATCATCTATTGATTCATCTATGCTCGACCAAGCATTTTCAGTCTAAACTCATCGAGTGGCCAATGACACAACTGTCCCTAATAGGGCGGAAAATGCCATCTTGTTCAACTACATACTCTCACATGACCCAACTGTAACCCAGATACTGCCTTTATGGCCTCTTGTTACAGAAGGCGTTGGACGCGCTCCAAGGTTACAACAGACCATGTTGTTTATGTAATGAACTCATGATTTAGGAATTTTCCTTAAGTAGCGAGAGCTCTTATGACATTCACAACTAAAAGAGCTCCCACTGCGGGTCAGTTAGATAGTTGTTCTCAACATTACCCATGTGATTGATTTATGATGTCTCCACATCAATATGATCACAAAACTTGATCATTACCTGAACCCTATATGCTAATTGTTATGATATTATCGCTGTCTCTGTGCGACAATACAAATAGGAACTAGGTCGACTGTCGACCAAGATTAGCGCTATCAAGTTCACTTAATGGAGTTTCAAAAATTAGACCTTATCCAATTTCCCATTTTGAATTTGCTAACCATTTTGGACATTTACACAATTCTAAACCACTATTGATGTAAAGCTTGAATTTTATTCTTATTGATGAATCAACAAGGTCATAATTCATGAACAATACTTGTAAACTTGACTTGTTCATATTCCAGAATGTGTTTAATACCTATTGCCCATGCATGACTATCATGCTCTAACAGCAATAGGGGTTTAGTCCACAATACTTGCAATGAACCTTACACATTTTTATATCATCTCCACTAATGACCTTTTGTGTGAGGTGATATCTCTTAAACTCATGTTTGGATTCGTAATGAGCTTCAGTTCCTTTACTTGAGTTATTGGTCCTATCAACAAAAGTTCATTCCTCTCGCAAGGCTAGAAACAACACCCAGTTCTAAAACGAACTTCACAATCCTAACAGTTTCTATCACAGCTTCTAAAGTCGCGTCATGCTTGTCTTAATTGTAGAATCAAACTCGTGTCATGTTAGGAACCTCTTCCAATTCTCCTCAAAACCACTCAGACATATTCTACAATTTTCTCCGACCTTTCAAATAATTATACTTTTCTGACATAGATGTAGCATCAATGTAACTCTTCACACTCAGCTTTTCTCAACTATTGTAGACTGAGGACATATCCTTAGTTTTGTTTATACATATACACAATGTATATGTTATGTTAGGCTTTGAACATTTCATGGCATACATTAATCCCATGCCTGAAACACGAGTTATATGTCTCATCCTGTTTAGGTCTCCTGATTGCTTCAAGACAATCCGATTGCCTAAGGATATGTCATGATTCATGGAAATTAATCCATTCTTGAAGCGCATTGAACTATTCAACACCTTATCAACTTTGATTCAACCAATCAAAATCTTTAATCTATCATTATAGATCTTGCCTCCAGGAAAATTCTTAGCCTCACCAATCCTTCATTTTGAAAATTATTCCCAAGTCAACCTCAGTAGATTGTAATATAAGAATCCTCTTCTCAATAACCAGTATATCAATCACATACAGCATTAGAAACTCGTTGCTCCCACTAAACTTCTTATAAACACAAATTATTTTGGCACTTCTCAGTACATCAAACCTTTCGATGCCCTGGACAAAGTGATCGATGATTCTAACTCTTAAAAGCTCCCGTAAGACCACAAATGGTCCCTTGGAGCTTATAAGAATTCAAACCAAAACCCTTTGGTTGTGCCAAGTACATATCCTCTTTCTAAATCTAATTTTGAAGGCGATCTTGATATCTATCTTAATGAACCCATGTTTTGCCTTAAAGGCCCTCTTATGCCTGATGGCTCACACGTTCAAGCAAGTAAACCAAATTCTAAACTTGGTTTCACACATGGAGTCCATCTTGGATTTCATGGAATCACGACATGCTAAAGCTTCTTAGTAGGTAGAGTCATTACTTTCTAAAAGTAACATCTCACACGCGCCCATCCATAGAGATCGATATCTCTGTGGCTAACGAAGTTGTTACCTGACCTTACTTAGAGTAGGGTCCATGGCACCTCCTCCTCAACTTTTGGGGAACTTTTACTACCTCAACCTCGTTCCTAATTTCATAACCAATAGGAAAATTTTGAACTGGGATAAGGTAGCGAAGTTTGAGGCGATGATTATAGTGTTTGTGTCTCTTGAACTTCGGTAAGTTCAAAAACTCTCCCACTCTTTCTTCTTAGAGACTAACATACTCTCTAAGAAGAAAGCATTTTGAGATACAAACACTATGCTCTACAACAGTTTGTAGAAGTGATACCCCTTTCTTTCAGAAAAAAGTTCAGGAACCTTTCCTCTCCATATCATATATGGTGTCTTCTCTAGTGCTTTAAATAATTCTTGTTCAGTATGTAGAGTTGTGGTTAATAGCGTGTGTCCGAAAAGGTAACTCGTAATGTTGACTCAATCACCATCGATCGCGCTATATCTAATAGGGTGTGATTCCTCACTTTAGACTCACCATTATGCCATAGTGTTCTCGGAGGAGAGGAGTTATGGAACAATTGCACACTCTCTGGGATGGTTAGTGGAATCTCTAACTCAAATACTCACCTCCTCAATCTAATTGAAGGGTTTGGACTTTCTTGCCAAGTTGGTTTTGTACTTCACTTCGAAACTCTTTGAACATTTCAAAGGATTTGGACTTGTGGCGTATTAGGTAGACATATCCATATCTACAAAAATCATTACTGAAAGCGATGAAATCGTACAATAAATCTTCTTCTAGCACTAGTGCTTATAGGCTCACATACATCAGTATGTATGCATCATAACAAGTCATTAGCTTGTTCACCAATTCCAACAAGAGGTGATTCAGTCATCTTACCCATCAGGCATGATATACAAACATTGAACTTTTTGAAGTTTAGGTTTGCCAAAAGTCTCGCACTATGAAGTTTCTGAATGCATTTCTTATTAATATGACTAAGGTTACAATGCCAGAGTTATGTTTCATTTGAGTCATTTGTTCAAACTCCTGGCTCAACCATTAGCACTCTTTTGATCTTATCTAGGCGCTCTCGTTGTCTTGCCAAGAATACTTCATTCTGGAAATATTTAAACTATTTTAACCATCCAGCTCCAGATGCTTCTCATAGACATGAATCACCATGTCTTATTTTTGTTCATCTATGAAGATTTGAAGTAATTTATCCCTTGTACCCATGCTCAATGTACTACATACATCCATATGTATAAATGTTTGTTGGCATGTTCACCCTTTCTTGTAAAAGGTATAGTCATGCTTTGCAGTCATCATATGTTTCAAAGTCTGATTATTCGAAAGTCTATCACTGTGACGCTTTCGAATGTGCTCTTATTTGTATGACTTAATAAATAATTCCAAGGTTATGTTTGAACATGAGTTCTTCTTCTTAAACCTTTTGGTTTCGATGTATTAGATGTGTTTATCCGAGATCCTCTTTCTCTAATTGAGAGCTTGAAATCAAATTTCTACTTATAATAAGAACATAGAATCACCTATAAGTTTCTGTTATAAGTCTTGAGGAAACGGATATAAAAGCAACTCTACATGAGGAGCAACAACTATTTGCATGTTCCTATTTGTAGGTTGACTCCCATCCTTCCAAACACATCTACTTTGTTGTAGACCCTGCACATTTGCATAAATGCTAGTTTTACAGTCGGTATCTAATACCTAAAGTGAGTTTAGTAGTGTATATCATATACGCATTGTCCATGAAATGAAATCATATTACTACATCTCAAGTCTTCCTTATAGTTTGGACATTCACGCTTCTAGTTTCATATACCTAGAGGTGAGCAATACCGGGGTACCCGCTAAAAATTCAAGGATCCAATCCCGAATCCATTTCGAAATGGATCCTATAATCAGGATCCCGTCCCGGATCCATTTCAAACTGGATTCTAAAATTAGGATCCAGTCCCGGGTCCACTGGATCTGGATCCGGATCCGGGTACCCAGTTTTAAAGCACATGATAGTTGTCCAAGATTTTTATAATTGCCCAAAATACTGAAATATGAAAATAGTTCCACCAAGTCAATACCTCATTGGCTCCGGTTGGTTCATAACTCTCAAACAAGAATAAAATACAGTGTCTCATCCAACAATAAAACACAAAGTTAGGGACGATTGGGGTTTTCGAACGGTGTTGTCGGCATTTTTACAGTGAGAGCCTGAGAGGGAGTTGGGATTTTTGTTAGGGGCTGCTGGCCTACTGGCTACTGCGACTGTGCAAGAGAGTGAGGCAGTGAGAGGGACTGAGGGAGTTACTGAGTTAGGGTTTCGGTGAGAGACTATCAACCTGAGGAGGTGAGGGTTGTGATTTGAATGTCTGAGGTAGTGGGAGTTTAGGGAAATTTAAGTATTAGAAAAATTAGGATTTCTTAATGGGCTTTAGACCTTTAGCAGACTATGGGCTGACTAAAGAGGTGACTTAAATTAATTTTTATATTGAATAATCGAATGGATCCTTGATCCCGGATCTTTCAAGTCAGGATCCAGTCCCCGATCCATTTGTAAATGGATCCTAACTTCAGGATCCAGTCCCGGATCCAGATAGCTAAGATCCGGAACCGGTCCACTGGATCCGGATTTGGATCTGGGTACCCTTTTTTTTGCTCACCCCAACATATACCTTTACAATATAAGTATACATGATCTAGCTGTTAAGCGGTAGCTGTCATTTGGTTGGGTATGTACAACTGTTTGTCCTTACCTTTCCTTTGACTTCTTGTCTTTGACAGATTTCTTAAATCTTATTTTCCTTTTCACTATAAGACTATCTCTGGTTGCCAATCTTTTGGCTAAAAGGGGGATTTGAGGTTTCTCATATTTTAAAATAGTCAAATTATTTCAGAATATGAGCGCCGTCAATTGGTCTTTTATCGAGCTTAACCGAGACTATCTGGTTATTGGTTTCATATTTATCAACTCTGACTAGTTTGTTGAACTTGGTTTTGAGTTGGCAATATTGAAATCCTTCCTTTAATCTTTAATCATTATGAAGTTCAAGGCGCATGAATACTATGACATTACGTGAATCCGTTTGGCTTGATTGACCTCTTAATATTGATGTCTTGCTCAATGTTATATCAAAGACATGTTCCTTTTATTCGCCTTTAAGACAATCTTGCGATGGCGATGCCAATTAAGGAATTGGTGCAATTATTCTTCTCTTTCTCAAGGAGAAAACAATATTTGATTAGTGGTGGATGTTTGAGTGAAAAGACATAAATGATTCTACGAGACAAATTGGTTCATTTTATTTATTATTCAACAAAAGAAATTAAACTATTTTAATTTCAAAACAAAACATTTTATTAACTCTCACTTAGTGTTTTAATTTTAACGAGGACCCACAAGACACATGGGCTCAAGTGGACTTTGGCCCAACAAAACTCGAGGTCATATTACCTTTGGTGGATCATCTCATGATCGATCATTCAAAATGACTCTTGGCATGAAATTTGTATAAAATATAATATTTCTCTTCCTTGCTCTTAGGCCAAAACTATTTTAATAGCTAATTTGAATTGATCTAACTCCTACGCTACTTATTAGTGATAGACAAAATAATTCGCTTTGGCGATATTGTTTTTCATCTAAGTGGTGTACCGGTAGGTTGAACAATAATTCAATTTTGAGAGTAAGTTTTATTAACCTAAGCATGCAATTCTAGGTGAACTCTTTCAAAAAGCATAAAAGGCATAATAAAACAACATGCTATTACAAATTAAAGCATTAAATAAAACCCCTAGTATGACCACCTAGACTTAATCAAACTAATTTAACTAAGCCTTGACAATCTTCAGGAACTTCTTCTTGGATTTTGCAACTTCCTTGGACGTGGCTCTCACTCGGATCATCATCTTCAGTGTTGTTGGGCTTCCACTTAACTCGATGTCTCCAAGTATAACAAATTTACAAAGCGGACCTCTTACAAGGAGGCTTTACATGAATTAAAATAAACTCAACTGAAATTTAAATTTAAATAATTCAATGATGGTACGCAGATCGTATTTCACCCAACTTGGTATGCAGACCGGTAAAACCGAATATCTATGGCCATACTAGAAGCACATACAAACAAGCAACCTACATGGGACTTCCTAAAATGAAATATGCCTATATGTTGTCTTGGGAAAAGTCTCACTCGTGACATGGGTTTGGATGTCCTAACTAACTTACAGTGGACTTCCTAAAAATGAAAGACACATATATGCTAACTCGGAAAAGATTCACCCATGACACGGGTTTGCATGTCTTAACTGACCATATATGTTCCTAATGCAGACAACAACACTTTTTACAACAAGAGCGTTATAAAGGGACGGATAAAGTAAAAAACGATGAGTTAAAGTAAATTAGAAAGCACAACTAATTGATTCTCAAAATTGATGAGCCAAAAGCACGGGTCAACCATTCGAAAAGAGAACTTTATCAGTTGGGGTAATGAATTTGTATTGATTCAAGCCACCTTGGCTATTATATGGACTAAGATAATGCTTAGCAAACTAAAAGTCTGACTTCTATTTGGACATTTTTTTTTTGTACGACCCGACATACCTATTTATTTTTGTTGATGGAAAGTGGATATTGTAAAGGATCGAATAAAGCCATCAAAAGGCAAGTTAAAACTCAATTATTAAATCGACCATGGATGGGCTTAACAACGAGCCAACCATAGACTTTTGGACTTGATAACTAAACTTACAAATCGATTTTCTCTAACCTTGTGACTATTACACGGGTTAGAACAACATGCACTGACTTTGTTTAATTATTAGTCATTTTTCTTTCAAAAAATTACTCAAAGGTACCCCAATATTTGGGGTAACTATTTTTCGGTACCCCAACTTTTCAAAACTCATTTTGAGGTACCCTTAATTTTTGGATTAGTAATTATTACATGTTTTTCAGCCATCAATTTTGTTAAGTGGTTGAAATACCTTTATTCTTCTTCTTCTTCTTCTTCTTCTTCTTCTTCTTCTTCTTCCCCCCCCCCCCCCCCATCTCCATTAGAGCTCAAAAGCAAAATTTTTTCTTAACTATTTTTTCCCTTTCCAAATTTAAAACTTTCTTATTAGTTATTACTTCTCTGAGCATTGTTGATGCGTAGTGTTCTAGGCTGCAAAATTTAGCCTTGGCCTTGCACTTGCAGCAACCCCGGCCCATTACCATTGGTGTTTGTTAATTTCCTCCTTTCTGCCTCAATTCTTAGGGTTGACCACCACCTACCTCTTGGCAAGTTGGTCGACCAGGAGGTCGCTGTTCTTGATGTACGCCACCACAAACTGCGTTGTCTGCTGCCCCGAGGTTGATCCTCACCACCTTCTCGCTCAACACCCACAGTACATAGGCGCCCTTCGAGAACCTTCTGAAAGCTACCACCCGCTTGGAGTTGAGGAAGGCTGAGAGTTGGTTGTTACGGGTGCTGCTGAAGTCGAGCTTTGTGGCAATGGGGATGTTGTTGGTGGGGAATTGGATTTGTGCTGCAGATGCTACCATGGTTGTACGGTTTTTAGGTGTTGCTTGGTAATGGAGGATTTGAATTAGCAGATTGTGAATATTGGTCACTTGATCCAAGTGCAAGGTCAAGGCTGAATTTGCAACCTAGAACATTTCCCAACAATGCTCATAATGGTATTGGGAAAGTTTTAATTTTGGAATCGAAAAAAAAAAAAGAGTTCAGAAAAAAATTTGCTTTTGAGTTCCATTAAAGGAGAGGGGGAAGAAGGGAAAAATAAAGGTATTTCGGTCACTTAACAAAATTGATGGTTGGAAAAACACCTAATAATTACTAGCCCTAAAATTAAGGGTGCCTCGAAATGAGTTTTGAAAAGTTGAGGTATTGAAAAATAGTTTCCCCAAATATTGGAGCACCTCCAAGTAACTTTTGGATTTTCTTCGGGCTCTTATTAAGAGAATATTGAAAAGGGTCTAATAAAATCATCAAAGGAGAGTTAAAGTGAATTGATAAACAAGGGCAATCAACCTTTAAACGAATGGGCCCCACAACCGGGGCGACCATAAAATTTAAGGTTAATTCATCAAGTTTACAAATTCATTCCTTCTCAAACACAATGATTTTTACACGGACTAAAACAAAATCTCTAAATTGGACCTGACTCCAATAAAGACTCAACATAAATAAACACATATTTAATGATTTACACATAGAATACAACATGATAGGGTATCCTAAAACCAAGGCTCTAAGTACAAGGGTTTATTAGCTGGATAAAGGCTAAGCGACTCATGCATCGCCCCAATGCATTTTCCTTGTACAAGTACAACTCAAATGTGTAAGGTGTTGCTCTTAGAAGCTTGAATGGTGACCTCTCAAAGTGATACATGAGTAGATGTGGTAATTGAAAAATAAGATTACCCTAGAGGGGGGTGAATAGGGTGATCACAAAAATATTAAAAAAATAAAATGCGAAAATAAATAGCAGAAAATAAAAGAGACAAAACACAGTGGTTGTTAACGATGTTCCTCCGAATTCGAATGTCGGAGTATGTCATCACCTAGAGTTCTCCAACTCTTGGATTGAATCTCGAGCTCTTATTATGATGGGTTGTAGATAATCTTAGAGTCTCCTCTGCTCTCAAGATCTATCCCACCACTTAATTTCACCTTACAATTAAGTGTGGGATGAGTCAACCTCTCAACTCCTAGTCCTCACTCTAATACTATTAGCTCAATCAATAAAGAGAAATTTGATACAATTCTTTGTGACCTCACACTCAACAATAGTAGGAAACAATGATGCTCAAGAGAGAAGTATGCTTCTGTCTTTTTGTTCTTGAATGGTTAATGACTCCTTGTATTTATAGTGTGAGTAGCCGCAGTAGCAAGGGATCAATCTTGGACAATTCTTGATCAATCACAGCACAATCTTCGTACAATGGATATAAACATTCTGATCTTATTTGGGTTGAAATCATGGATGACTTAGGATACCATCTTCCACAGGCGCAAACACTTAAGGAGATGTATGAACACTGGATGATGGTCTACTTCAGGAACAGATTGAGAAGGAAAATTTGGATAGGGGCATGGTTTGCAGTGCTATGGACAGTATGGCATATGTGAAATAGGGTGGTGTTTGCAAGAGAGTAGTGGGGAAGAGAGGGACGGTGCAGAGCATAAAATGGAGGGTGGCATTATGGGCTACAGCTAGGAAGAATGGTTTGAATACTCCCCTGCATCCTTGGTGGTTAGTTTTAGTGCTATCCAAGTCTTATATGCTTGAAGAGGAGAGTTGGTGCCAGCTTGAAAGAGACAGATGAGGACGGGCAAACTGTCAAGGATGAAGGAATCCAAAGGAAATTGGGCCACTCCAATAATGTTATCATGCATTGTTTGTTTTTTCCTATAGTTATTACCAAAAGTCAAAGATGTTGATATTTGGTAGGGACATGTCAGGCTTAGGCATGTGCAGTTAGAGTGTTGCAAGCTTTGTTTGTATGCTTTGAACTGTTGTGTTTTGGGTTGTGCACTATTTTCGTGCCAATGGCACTGTGCCAATTTTGGGCAACTAAAATGAGGCCACTGCCCAATTTATCGAAAAAAAAAGAACATTCTGATCTTGTTTTCTTCCTTTCTTTGCATTATATAATCATTCCAATCATGATATGATTCTCTTGATTTTGCCAAATCAACATGCATAATTATGACATAATTCTCTTGATTTTGCTATGTCAACATGCACTATTATGATAGATTCTCATGATTTTGTTATGCACCAATTTAGATATGGTTGTAGCTATACTCATGAAGGAAAAAATATTTAAGAGGCACGCAAATTAAAAACATTTTTCTTTTACAAGTATCACAAGAGCAAGAATTGGACATATGCTTTGAATTAGGCAATAGGTATTATGTTAGGCTTTTGACCACTAATTATCAAAAAAAAACATTGAAAAGAGAATCACATGATTTGCAACAACTTAATTTATATGTTGTACATTTTTGCATCAATCAATCAAGTATATTGTATCTTTAATTATATCAAATTGATATTCATTATAATCTTGAAGGGTTTAAATTATACAATCAAATCTTGTCTTTCATGGTTTAGATAATCTATATTTATTTATATATTCTTTTTGTCTTTCATCAAAATAATATTAATTATATCAAAAGTAACTCAACAGTGGTAACCAAGGCTCAAACTAGTGTAAATGTACCACTCTGAGTATAGTTGGTCTGACATCCCATGTGCTATATTTATGGGTTTAAAAAAAACTTAAATCATTGCTTTGAGTGCACCCATGCAAAAACTAGCCGGGGATATGCAATGTTTATGCCTAAAAGAATTATTTAAAGATATGATGTTAAAATTCATTTACCTTCCAAAAATTTTAAAGCACACTAAACTGTTTTCAAGTTTTGTCCACTTTTGTAAAACTCCCAAATGGAGTCGCCAAAAATTTCATGGACATTTTTTGTGTCTTTTAGACATGAACATTCACAGAACGGAGAACTGGGCTTCACTTTTTAAAACATTCATTTTAGGAATTGTCAATTGCAAAATCGTCTTCCCTTTACTGTAGGCATTTGATGATTAATTAAACTAAACTTTGAAAACAAACATCCACTTGTTCTAACTCCTTAGGATTAGTTCAATCGGATCATAAAAGCTTGGGCTCGGAAGAAGGCAACTTATGTGACGCTATTTAAAAACATACAAATGCACCATAAAGTTGCATCGGTTTATTGTAAAACTACGATAAACACGGTTTGTGCAATCTCAATGTATTTTTTTAGTTTAAAAGAGTCGCAACCTAACTTTTTAAGGAGAAAAGCCAAGGAAAACTAAAATAGAAAACTCCGCTTACGAACCAAAACGTGGATTCGGGGGGTAACGTTACGGACTCGAAAAGTAAATACTTTTGAGTCGGCCTATCACTTTAGGAAAGAATCTACTAGAAGTTTAGAAATTTGCTTTTAATAAGGTTTGGAAGGAAAGTAAACTTAAGCTTTACATAATCAATTCATTCAACATGCAAAAATAAACATTTTTATAACATGGATATAAGAGCAATTACAAACAAAACCGAAAACATGTAAATAAAACAGTACCTAGATGACAATATTTTTATGGGAACATGGCCTAGCCTTCATGAATGTTGGATTTCTACCTACAGGTGGAAGGACGATTGGGATTTTTCTTGTTGAGCTAAATGGGACAGATTTGGGGTAGGTAAAATGTAAAGGTCAGTCGGCCTATAAATGAAAATAAACTTTTTTTGGGGTTTTTTGTGATGTTTGTGCGTGTTTTGGATGTGTTTTGGCTATCGTTTTTGGTATTTTTGGAGGGTTGATGTAGGTATGTATTAGGTTTAGGAGAAAGGTAAAAATAAGAATGAAGTTGGGATAAGTGTATGGGATTAGAAAGAGAGAGTATGAGAAAGATTAGGGTGTTTAAGAAAGAAATGAAGTTTAAAGGAGAGAAGATGATATTGAAATTAGATTAGGGTCCCTTCCTTTGAGTTAGTGGACTCTATTTATAGGCACTTGAGAATGAAGTCGAATTGGTAGGGGGAATGAACTCAACCAAGCTTGAGGACCAAGGTCAAGCTCAATCAACCTCGTGAAGACCGATCAGACTTGAAGCTAAACATGCACGTTTGTGTTTTGGATGATGCCCAAAGTGAGCTGAATGTGAGCTTGCGTGAAAGTCGATCGGACTATACACACCATGCATGACATCAGCTTTTAGACGGTGCTTTGACTTGCCTGGAACTGTGCTTGACTTGCATATGACCTTAATTAAAGTTCGTTTGGCCTCTATTTTTGTTGGGATTCACCCATGAGTAAAAATGTCCCACATCGAAAAAGTAAAGAGAAATAACATGGTATATAAGTCAAGTGGGCTACTCCTCTTAACACCAATTGGTTTTAAGATGGAACCTCACTTAACTTGTGTTCCATAGGCCTTGGTTGAAGTGGGCTCCCCCCTTAGATCTCCCCAACAAGTGGTATCAGAGCCGATGGTTCGTTCGGCTGGGCGCGCACAAGGTGCGGGAAGATCACCATGGACAGGAGTAGGGACCATAGCGCGGCTAGGTCTCCTGAATGCGCAGAGTGATGGCATAAGACTCGGGTGGAGTAGTGTGCGGCTCTATGGAGTAAGGTGCGGCTGGGACTCTTGACGCAAAGTGGTGGCATGAGACTCAGGTGGAGTAGGGTGCTACTTTGTAGAGTAAGGTGCAGCAATGATGGGCTCCTGATGGTGACTTGAAACCTTGGTAAAAAGAGGCTTCCGATCAAGGGGGAGAGACTTGTGTAAAGGGGGAGATTATTGGGATTAACCCATGGCTAAAAATGTCCCACATCAAAAAAATAAAGAAAAGGACATGATATTGTAGACACCGGATTTCGCACTGGTAAAATTCACTCGGGAAGATTGGGCCAAAATAGTCGGGCGTCAGTTAAAGAAAATAAGAAGGCCACTAGAACTTGCCCATTTTCAGAGCAAGCCCAGCAACGTGCCAAGCCCACAGAAAATAGGAAGGCTCGACGGCCTTCTTCACTTCCCTAGGCCTCCAGCCAGGCTGAATACGCGCACCCCAGCCCATGGAAAATAGGAAGGCCCGACGGCCTTTCTCAATTCCATGGACCAGAATTTGACTGCCAGCGTGGCAATCCTTGTGTGGGAAAATCTAAGGTTAGGCAACCTTCCTCTTAATCATAGTATTTTGCCGCCAACTTTTTCCCTTCATCCTATCATAATCCCATGATCATTGCTTTGGAATTTTGACCCATGATCATAGCATAGCCGAGAGGCCTTCTTATTTGTCTAAAGGGCATGATCTTTGGATCATGTCCCTCTCCTTCCATCTCCATCCATCCACCTTGCAACTATAAATACCCCCCTCCCCTCATCCACACTCATTCCATCAACAATTCTCACCAACAATCATCATCAACAATCCTCACCAACAACCATCATCAACAACTCTCATCACAATCCTCTTCTACACCTCTCTATTCTATCATCATCCATTCTCTATATTCTTCCCATCAATACTCTCATCAACTATCATCATAATTGTCTCCATTCTCTAATCTGTCATCATCCATCTCCACCGAATATTATTATCATCCTTCCTTTCCATCTTGATTAGCATATCATCATCATACCGGTCATCCTCAAGCTTCCATTCCATTACTCATACCACTACGATCTTGAAGCATTCATCCTAAAGGATCCATCTTGGAAGGCTTAAAGTGAGGTTTGTACTTTTTATATTTCATTATGTGATTCATTCCAAAGTGTTTATTTCATTTGTACACTCGTTTGTAAAAACCTTCTTTTTTTATTCTTGCATGATTCAGAATATAACATCGTGAAATTCATTAAACTTATCCCCACTCAATTTCATTTCAAAGTTCAATTTTAGTAGAGTCTGTTTTCAAACAGGCGGATTTGAGAATTATTTGATTCTCGAATTCGTAACCTTGCCCCGAACTTGGAATTCGGATTCGTAGACCGGAGTCATTTCTTTATTTATTTTCGGTTTGTCAGTTTCCTTAAATCGTCTGGCGACTCTTTCTTTTTTATCTCTTTTTATCATCCAACATACGTGTTCACTACATCGAAAGAATTTATGAAAATAATTCACATATGCCCATATTCTAATCCGGAGCCTAACCAAGAGAAAATACCATAGAAGAAATCAAAGGCTAGGCGGCCTTGGATTTTTCTGGGTATTTTCTATTGGGTCTTGTCGACCCTTGGGATTTCTATTTGGCCCGGGTTCGAATTGGAATTTATTTGAAATTATTTATAGATTTATTCGATGTAATTTCAAGCATGTGGATAATAAAAATTGATTATTAAATAAATAAAATTCATACCTCGAAAACGAATTTCATAAAATAAAAATATTCTTATTTAAGGATTAAGCAACCTTAGTCAGCTCCCGATCACCCAAGTAGCGCATCACGGAAAGGGTTTCTTTTCCGGGGTCCTACAGATATATAAGTCAAGTGGGCTACTCCTCTTAACACCAATTGGTTTTAAGATGGAACCTCACTTAACTTGTGACCAAGGGCCTTGGTTGAAGTGGGCTCCCCCCTTGGATCTCCACAACAATTTTTACACGTGCAATTTGCTTGTAAACTTTGGACGGTGGTTGACTTGGGAGTGAAGGAGGTTTGAACTCATTAGTTGCCACTCAACCTTTAGCTCTGTGCATGCAATTTTCCTTTCAAACTTGGACGATTTTGCTCACAATTGTTGCCATCAAGTCTCGAACCCTTGACGCATGGTACTGCAAGGATGTCACGAAGCTCTTGCATGGCTGGGTTTTGATAATTTTACATAAAAAGACTCGCATGCATGGATAGCATGGCTAGGGTTTAATGCATTTTATGTAGGAAAAATTTCATGCACGGCATATAGGGCTAGGGTATGCATGTGAGCTTTGCATGCAAATATTTTACATGGACTTGTACATGTAGAGTGCATGCATACAAGTATTTAGGCTTTAGTTTCCCTTATTTACCTATTTCCTAACTAAAATACATAAAAAAGAATGATAAAAATTACACTAAAGGTATACTAAAACTTGCTAAAAAATCTTGATCTCTACAGTAACTAAGGATGATAGTGGCGACAGGTAATTACTAACAGAGGTGGCTCTACTGTTGTTTTGTAGAGTAAAGGAAAGCAAGTGAAAAATAAAGAAAAGAAAGGAAGCAAGGAAGCCATTATGGTAACGTTACTTAATTTTGATGAGGTTGACGGGTGAAGATGTGGTTGTTGCTTCTTAAGTGGGCAGTGGTACTTGTGTTTTCCAGTGTGAAGGAAGGGAAGGATGAAAGAATCAAGAGAACAAAGAGAAGAGGAAAAAAAATAAACGAAGGAGAGGAGAGTTGTTAATACCCAGCCCTTCGTAGTGACACCGAGTGTACAAGCAACAGTGGTGGTGGGTGGCAATTTAGAGAGAGAGAGAGAGAGAGAGAGAGAAATGATTAGATGTGGGAGTATGTGGGGCATAGTTTATGGTTTTTAGGAGTTGGAGAGGAAGAATTAGAGTACAAAAGAAATTTATAGGAAAAACACCAATTTTATCCGATTTAATAAAGAAAACAATTAAAATTTAAAAATATTCAAAAATAAAAATTGAATATTTAGAATAAAATCATATTTTTAGACTTCAATAATTTTAGAAGTTAAAAGAACCAATCTTTCTGAAAATCAATAAAAGGGACATATAATTTCTTTTATTTAATTAAACTTAATTGCATAGTTACTATGTACTCAAAACTCTCACACTCTATTCCTCTGAAGATCTTGAGAGAAAAAAAAATTGAAAGAGTTGCAACAGTTGTTGATATCAAAAGTATAAGAAACTAGTAACGACTGGGAAGACTTGCAAGAAACACGTAAAAATCGAAAGGAATTGGAAGGAGCTAGCAAATATTAGAAGTCAATAATTCCAACACAAAAGTGTTACAGACCAAATAGGAGAGCTCATCCCAAAAGACTAGTCTGATAGGAGAGAGAGTTCATTTAATCTATAAAGCCCACACCGATATCCCATTCTACCGATGTGGGACAAGTCCCATACCTTACAATGGTATAAGACCCGTAACAAAAGGTTATGCTATCAACTGAATCTGCCCTTTCAAATCGTTCAACCGAGAGGTCGATCGGATCGGTTGTCCTTTCAATCAGTCACACTAGTTTAACTACGTCAATTTCAACACTAGACGGTCTTACTTTCATTGCCTAATTTCAGAAATGAGTGCGTCGCAGCACATCAACTAAGTTAAATTACTGCACTCAATGAATTTGGCAACCATCAATAATAAGTTGCATTCAGGGCTCTGTATAGATATCCTTATACCACCAACACACCAGACATGGCATTTTGGATCATGATGATATATAATATGCCAATATGGCAAAGCAAATGCATTTGAACTACATTGCAAGATAAGTAAACATGCTCGCTTAGTTCCCGATACAATACAAAACAAGATGCTCGCTTAGTTCCCGATACAAAACAAGATGCCCAACAATCATTTGCTCATATGATCCTGTACATAAATGCTACCAACCATGTCCATGTACATGGGATCAGCACAACAGGTCTGAAATCCCTAGCAGTTACTCACACAACATCTTCATCTTGGTGTTCAATAGAAGCTTCATCTTCCTCAGAATGTGCATCGGCTGAAGAAATCAACGATGCAGACTGAATCTTTCCAGCATGCTCAAGCCGCATAAGAATCACACCCCTTGAAGAAGAAACATCAAAAGGGACAACTCAGATCATCGAAGGAAACAATTAACCAAAAGATGCAGACTGAATGTGCTTGTGATTTTATACCTGGCAAAGCGGGATTGTATGGAGATATCCCGAACCTTTATCCTGTTTACAGTCCCACTCTGGCTGACTAAGATTATATGCTCATCACTTTCTCCATCATCTATTAAGAGATGTAGACACAAAAATAGAAGCATAAGGGCATGGTAAAAACAAGAGGCAATTAGTAGTACAATCGCTTCATATCCATACCTGAAACTGAATATCCCACCACAAAAACAGCAGCTAGGCGGTCTTCAGCAGCAAACTGAGAATGTGCAAGGGGGAAACAGTTTCACATGAGAACCTTAAAGTTAAAAATAAATAAATAAATAATGAAGGGCTGAGAGAACTTTTCTTCTATAGCCTACTTTGTATCCAATCAAGCCAATTCTATTCAAGGGTGACAAGCGGAAGCTACTCAAAGGTACACGCTTCCCATAGCCACTTTCTGAAACAAAGAGCAACCATGGCCCCCTAGTCCCCTTCTTCCTGACATATATCAAATCCATGTAGCACATAATATCGTCAGAGGCAACCATTATACATAAACATTGAGAATAAAACCCAATTGAAGATCTTCTGGAGTAGGCTGTAGACCTACAACCAAGAGGATTATCACATTGACTTTCCTTATGCAGGAAGCCTACCTCTGGAGGCCCAGAGAGACTTCATGATCAATAACTTTGACATGAAGCAGGAGCACCAAGTTAACCGCCCAAATGTAAATCCAGCAAAATAACTTGCTGAGGAATCTTACCAGATACCATGTTCATCTACATCTTGATCAAGATTTTTCCGCAGGGCTGCAGGGATTATATCCATACTAGCCATTTTGTCCCCACCTTTAAGTCTCATGGCTATTGTTCCTCTGGTGTTTCTTCCAAGAGATCGAATCTGAATAACAATATCAAGAGCATAGAAGCAATCAGATTTCGCACAAGACAAGGTTCACTATTAAGACATGGGAGATCACAGAAACGCAGAATGAAAACACAAGCTGGCTACACAGTATATGTAAGAGTACCAAGTATGTTTGAAATACATTCTTAAGACCTAGACTAATCTGAATACAGTATCACAAAGTCTTTTGATTGTCCAACTGGCTAGGGAATTGTTAGTAAAAGCTAGTAGTTTTTTTTTTAAGCAAAAAGCTAGTAGTTAGATTAGCCAGAAAATGCACAATGTCTAAAACAACAGCTTGAAAATGAAATCTCATTTTCTAAATGCATCCTTGCATCTCCACCTTCAAAAAAATGTGATATTTAAAAATGTTGCAAAAATTAGTCGACAAACTCAATTAGCTGTACTGCTCATCTGGAAACATCAACCAAATGCTATTGCTAACAAAATGCAGCTTTATAGAAGTGTCAACACCTAAAAAATCCCACAGTGCAAAATTAACTCTTTGGTCCATCGAAGTTTGGCAGATGAATTATTGGGAACCGTTGCTTTGAAAATGATTTGACCTCTAACCTTAGAAGTTTTTGTAGTAAAAAATCCAATGGATATATCCCAGCCAAAAAGATGACATGCCTTATTGTATTGACTACCCCACCCCCCCCCCCCCTTCAACCTCTTTTTACAATTTAAAGAAGGAAGAACTTCGAAAGGTTAATATCAGAAAGCATTCAGCAACACATCATTGCTCAGTCTTCGTGGGTTCTATCGTTCTATCATTCTATTCTCTACATGTCTAACTGCTTCCATTTAGCACGAAATTTATTGTCGCCAACTGGCGTATGGTCGACTGACTCTGTCCGCCGCCTAAAGTCATATTATCACTTTTCAAATCACAGCCTTACTCTTTAAAAGATCAAACAATTCGTTTTCATAGATGTGACAACTCCCATCATTTTCATAGAAGTGGTTCACAATATTCACCTACCAAATGTCAATGGACCAAAGAGTTAACTTTTTCACAAATAGTAGGATAAGCAAACATATACTCCCTCTATTCCATAATAATAGTCGCTTTAACAAACTATTTCTGTTCACACAAATAGCCACTTTACATTCCCAATTACTGAGTTACCCATTCTACCCTTAATAAATTATTTTATTAGCTCTTTGTTTTTCCATTCTTTACATGCCCAAATAACTACTATAATTTTTATGGGTGAAATTGTCATGTCATGATAAATTTCTACACTTCCTTCTTATTCCCCTACTATTCTCAAATTATTATTATGTGAGGGAGTAAAATTCTCACCTTGTCACCAGAACTAAGAATGACCATTCCATTTTGAGAAGCCATCGCAACAAGGTCATCATTAGTGCAACACCTCACCCATTTCAGTTGATCTCCAGGAACCTGTTAAATAAATAAATAAATAAATAAATAAAAATACATGTATATATATAGGAGAATTGGATTTTAATAATCTCTACTTTCACGATTGGACAACAATAATCCGCACTACCAATTTGGATTCTGATGGTCCAAAAAAAAAAAAAAATGGATTGTAGTGGGACATCATCGAGAGTATACCCTAAATATCATAGATTTTGTGTTGCGTTTGATTCAAAACTTAGTATAGCACTTTACCATGATTTTTAATGAATTTACAATGTTTCTCCCAATTTTTTTGAATTTTTTTACGATTTTTTTTATGATTTTTCACTTTTATTCCTTTTAAAAAATCATAACAATTTCTCAAAGTCTCAAAAAAATAATTTAAAAATTGTTCTAGTAACTACACTTCATTACCTTTGTGGGGGCAGGAACGAGAAAACAAAAACAATGTTAGATGAGAATGAAAAAAATAAAAAGAATTTGAAGGTGGATTAGGTACCACTAGAATCCTTCTTTTTTTTTGGATTGCTAGAATCCAAAATGAAAGTGGGGATTATTTCTATACAATTGGTGAAAGTAGGAATTATTAGAATCCAATTTTCCTAATTTACACACACACACACACACAGTCACACACACACACATACATACATACATACATACATACATATATATATATATATATATATATATATATATATATATACATACGTGTAAAGCCTGAACGTAGATGATGGAGATACTATCAAATGAAAAGCAAACCAAATGGCATCAGGGGTATAAAATAAGAATACAAACCAACTGAATTGCGATGATTCCTGTACACCTGATTGATGAGAAGGAATTCAAGGACACTTTCTTAATGTATCCATTGGCGGTAAGCATTACCAGATACTGGTCATCAGCAAACTCACTCACAGGGATGATGGATGTTATTCTTTCACCATCTGACAAGGCCAATATCTGATATCCACGTGTAGTCAGCAGAGTCCAGCAGGATAATTATGAAAACAGAGAAGTACGGAATTCTGTACTTCTGTAAACTACCTGAATCAGCGGCGTGCCAGCAGCAGTACGAGTGCATTCTGGTATTTTGTAGGCACGTGCAGAGTACACTATTCCTTTATCACTATCAAATAAAATAGAATAAATTAAAATAAAATAAAATAAACGTATTTAATGAATGTCTAGACAGTGTCATAGATATGCAAGCTAGATACACGCTCATCTTCAATCTAAGTAATTTGTACCACAAACTAAGAGTGTCTGGCAAATACTAATGGCATGTTTGGACTGCATAAAGGGGATGCAAAGGAAAAAAAAAATGGGAAAATAAAAATATTCTCTGTTTGGACTGAAGAAAAAGGAAAGGAAAATAAATAGTTGGGAAAGGGGACAGGAAAATTTGGGATAAGAAAGAATAAAACATTTTTCCCTGAAAAACGTGAGGAAATAAAGCCAGACCTTTCTCTCCTCCATCTTGTGCAACTCTCTCTCTCTCTCTCTCTCTCTCTCACACACACACACACACACTCACACACATACATTTTATTCTCATTTTTCATACCCATCTCTTTCTCCCTCTTCAGAACCCATTATAATCTGTCACTCTCACGCACCCATTTTAATCCCTCTCTATCTTAATTTTCTCTCCCCTCTCTTTCTTGATTTTTTCTCTTTTCTATCTCTCTCTTGATTGTCACACTCTCGATCAAATCGGTCCATGATCCACAAAAAGAGAAGCTCACTATTCACAAGTCCCCATGCAAATTCAATTTCAACAAATATTTTATCCTTGAACTAAACACAGGAAAAAATTGAATGGAAAGTCAACCATTTTTTTTTTTACCTTCAAGCTTTTACTTAAACCAAACAAAAGGAAAAGAGCTTCCTTTATCTTTATTTTCTTTCCTCTTTATTTGTTATCCACAAGACTTTTTTCCCACCCCTTTTCTACAGCCCAAACACATCCTAAGAACTTACTTGTGAAGGACCTTACTTGACAGGATTACGTATGTAAAGTATCTCACAAGACAGAGATCCTATAACTTATTTCAGTTTCAGAGAATTTATCACTTCAAGCGCTGCTACTCATGTCAATTCCATAAGCACAAAAATATCAAAATAGGAGTCTCATATAAGTTTGACACCTCATCCTAGGTTTCTCATGAGAACAATATTAAGCATGTCAGCCCATGGATAAATTTAATTGATTTTTCATCATACATAAGGTGAAGAGTAGAGCACAACTTGTCTTGAGCAATATCGAAATCATGGAGGTAGTTCAAGATCTGTAACAAGCAGAAATGATGAAAAGAAAAATTAACTTTTTGGTACATCGAGGTTTGACATTTGGTACCGCCTCATTAAAACGGAACTATTAGGTCCTATGAGCTTTGTTGTTTGTGTATTAAAAAATCAGGACGTATTTTCCTCCAAAAGTGATGATGTGTCTAATTTAAGTGGTGCCCGCTACTTCTGTTATTTTCTGGGTTTATTATTGGCGAACAGTCACAAATTATGGTCCTTCCCTCCTTATTTAAGCACACCATCCCCCCCCCCCCGGTCTCTCTCTCTCTCTCTCTCTCTCTCTCTTTCTCTCTCCCCCTCCCCTTTCTTCCAAGCCACAGTTGGCTATTGGTGCGACTATCTTCCACTGAAGAGAAAAGGTGCACTTCACATTCCATCAATCGATAGTAAATAACGAGTGCTATGCCAAACTCGCCTTCCCTTGAAGCACTTTGTGTATTTTATCTACATTTGCAGGCCTTGCTTTGAAAGAAATGAATCCTGCAGAGCAACACAGATTTCTCTGCACGTGGATTTTAAGTTGCAGAATTAAGTAACATGGGGATAGGATGAGTGTAAGGTAGGTCAAGATTGATTGAATGAGGTAAAAGGAGAGATGATTAATCCAGACTGAGAGAGAACGGAAATCGCCGACTTCTTCCACGAAAGGGGGGGGTGTGTGGGAATCGAAAAATGGACACGACTTGAGTAAGGATAGATGGAGGGAGTAGATGGATTGAATGGTGTTTTACTTGTTTTAGTTTTCTTTTTTTCTATTTCAGTGTTGCCGACATTAAAAGTCTCCGGCTTGTATTTTGGTCAACCCCCCTATTTGGCCAGTAAAATTTTAAATTGTCACTTTTAAAAAAAAACACCACTCATCCTTCAAGGGATCCAATAATTCATTTTCAACAAAGTGGTGCCCCATAATTCAACTATCAAACCTCAATGTACCAAAAACTTAATTTTTCAGAATAAAATGTCTGCGTTCCAAAGCCAGAGTCATAAAAGAATAAAATCCCAACCCCATCACAGATGATGAGACATCAGCAAATTTTGGTAGCATTATATGTCCCTAGTATGCAGGCGATGCAGTGAGCTACCTCCCTATTCAAGGAGGTAAAGCCAAAATGGATCCACCACGTTGTAGGTCTAGTCAACATGAATAATGGTCGTGATGATTGTACTTGTACATAGCCCACATAATACAAGATAATCGTCAAATTTTTCCTTGATATGCTGGAGTATTTTGAGGCAACGCAGAGACACTAGCTTGCAACATGCAAGACACAGTCATACGCCACATTGATTTCAGCTTTTCATTTGCAAAAGCTATTTGAATTATCTATTCATGTAGAAAAGGGGCAAATACTATTAAAAAAAATCACCATTCCCTCAAGCTCTCGTGCATGACAATATCAACAAAACCAAAAAACTCAAGCTACTTTCACCATTAAGGACTATGCTCCAAATATATAAAATTCTCAACTTAGCTACACGCATATCGAGAAGTTCGTATGAAATCTAAGTGATTCTTGAATTCTAGCACGCTTTCCTTCTCCCTCTCTTCCTTTGGTCTGTCCCTCACTCTCTCCTCCGACTGTCCAACAACTTCATATTCCTAAACAACTCTCTACCTACTTTTGATTTCTACTGCTTACATGACTCATGGTTTCCCAACTCCGTTTCTTCCATCCTCAATTTTGACTTACAAAGAGAATACCATTTC
This sequence comes from Portulaca oleracea, assembly GCA_029582165.1. Taxonomy (NCBI): domain Eukaryota; kingdom Viridiplantae; phylum Streptophyta; class Magnoliopsida; order Caryophyllales; family Portulacaceae; genus Portulaca; species Portulaca oleracea. Next base: position 9,030,872 of record CM055875.1, read on the forward strand.
TCATTTCCCTAGCCACATTACCTCTAAGTCAAAGATCAGGTGAACTAAACCTGAGTTATGGTTTGTCCTAGAGGAATAACTGCAGTTACTTTAGTAGGTAAGTTGTTTCAACGAGCCTGACTAATACATCTAGAATTCATGAGACACAGATACTAGCAAGAGTAGTAGACCCGTGGAGGGAATCAATTTGAATTGTCAGGGGTTTAAAGAAGTGTCTTCCAACAGCATTGGTTAAAACTTGAGCTGCTTTCCACTTTTGAACATAAAACTCGACAATAATGTTAAGACCTAAGAAGCACAGATTCAGACATGAGATACGGACACGGACACGATGACACGCGATTTTTCAAAAGATAAGGACACAAACACGTAGTCTGACACTTACCCTAATTTTATATTGTACTTCATAAAATGTAAGTTCTATATTAAATATATTTGTTAATTAATACATTTTCTCTAATAGTTTATGAATTGTAAAATCATTTATAAAATATAAAATCTTATAAAATAATGGAAGAGGAACAAAATTATGTGAAAGAGGGGCAAAGGCATATTAAGATGGTTAAGCATCATGCAAGAACATTAATGTATTGAAAAAAGGATATCATAGTTGAGGATGTCTCTAGAGGTAGGCTATTCTAAAAATGTGATGCCCATCAAGGATTCGGAAGTGCCCGAAGGCTTGGACTCGCGTGTCCACCATGGGTCCTCCAAGTGTGGGTTGTTTATTTTGATAATTATTTAGAGCACACGTTTTTTCGCTTGACCGAGGAGTATCCGAGAGTGTTGGTGTTGGATACGCGTCCAACACGGATACCCAAGGCTAAAAGAAGTGTTTGTGCTTCATAGGTTAAGATAGATCAGGAAGGATACTACCAATGAAATTATATAAATGTTTCCATACAAGAAAGTGCTCAAAGCTAAGACAGCCAACAAAGCACCAACCTAAATCCTACTTCAGAAAACAATTGGCATAATAGCACTAAAGATATCCACAATTTTAATCAGTAACAACATAATGCATTACATATTGAAAAGGTATGTCTACACTAAGCCGTGTACAGGACCAAAGTTATTCAAAAGAAGTGGAAACAATCCCATTGCAAGCATGCAATACATGAGGACATAGGAAACACAGAAGCTCTACCTGAAGAAGAGTACGTGGTCATGAGCACGGCAGACAAGGAAGTCAGACATCATATCATTCACGCGCATTTTCCCAACAGATTTACCTATAGTGCCACGATTTTGAGGATTAAATGTACTGGGCTTCATACGCTTAACATAGCCTTTTTCACTAACGGCCTGAAATTTCCAAGTGAAATTATTACACTCATGAGCAGAACAGGAACATTCAATAAAATACTTGTAGCAAATGAAGGGGAATAAAAATGATTTCAAATTTCAAATCCCAGAGTAACTACCAAGATCATTTCTTCATTTGGAATCAGGTCGATATCCTCAACCAGACCACTATCAGCGTCCTCTAAAATAGAGCGCCTAGGACTTGCAAACCTGTTCTTCAGCTCAATTGCTTCTTGTTCAATCAACTAAAACATGCAATAAGATGAAAATTAGACACTATATAGCTCAAAAGTTAAAATGTAGTTTCAAAGCAAATGAGGCCCGAAAATCAGAAGCATGAGTTCATAGTCCCCTCTGGGTTTGTTTTTCACTTAAATTACAGGAGGCAGGGAGATGAGCACAGATGTTAAAAGATGTAACATTTTCCAAAGTTCTTAGTTTTAAAAAGTGTGCACCTCGTGCGCTATAGCTCACAAAGTGTGCACCTCATCCCTCCGCGCCTTATGGTGTGCTTTATGGAGCTTTTAGTGTTCAACTCGTTAAAAAATATGAAATGTTTAAGGTATTTTTAGAAAACCCCTTCTAGGTTGTGAGGAAACCCTACACCGCGTGATTCCTAACCGTCTTCCTCTCTTTTAGCATGCCTGTGCTTGTTTTATTTCTTTAGAAGAATATTTCGGTGTTACATCTTATGCTAAAGACGATTTGCGTGATCTTTCGCAGTATTACTTGTGTCTAATCCATTATTTGATGTCCTTTCTGAGCTTATAGCGTGAAAATATAGCTTGGAAAAAACTATGTTTCGGTGCGTCTCACATGTGTGAAGAGCGCGCCTTTTCTTTGCGCTTCGCGCCTCGGATGCACTTTTTTGCGCCTCATGCTATTTTAATCTAAGCCAAAGTTTGAAGCCTTTGGAATCGAAAGTACTAAAACATAATTGACAGAACAATGTTTGAATGATTAACTTGGATCCAAAATAGAACTCTGTAAAAGCACAAATTGAGATTGACAGAATTTCAGGCCTCCTAGGATCACTCAAATTCTTCATTTTGTCTCATCTCTTAAGCGTACATGCTTGACACTTAAACATTTTCAGCAAAGAGAAAATGATGTGTTGAATGTTGACAGTACTTGAACCACCTAGAATGGGAATGTGAACCAAGAGATTAAGTGAGTTAATACTCCCAATAAACTATGAGCAGAAGTCACGGAGAATTCCAGAAGTTGATGTAACCAGTAACAATGAGCCTAATTTTACCAGAATATGCTATAGTTCATTATTACTGATTATCTGTAACAAGCAATCATTTAATAGAAGAATGTCCAGGCTCCCATTAAACTAATTTAGCATGTAAGACTGTAAGTACGATTACGACTATGAATTATGAGTTCGTATTTATTATCACCTAAAATGGAATGTCAATCAGGGTATATACAGTGATTAACATTCCCAGTAACTATGAACACAGATCACGAAGAATGCTAGAACTAGCTATAATTTGTAACAATAAGCTCAATATATTTAACCAATGAAAATTTAAAGTCTGGTCCCCAATGGAACAAGCTGTGAAAATATCAAACTTAGTGTAAGAATGTTTAAACGACCGCAGCAGAAACATTTAATCCATGACCTAAAAGCCTGTCCCATTAAATACGTAATTTGAAATTGGACTTTCTACCCATGATGTCCTCCATGAACTTCAACACTTCTTGAATCATATCAGGTCCACGTCCCACTTATTATTGTATCCTTCAAGAACAGTTTCTTACATTTTTTTTCATATTGAAATCTTCTGGATGAACAAGTTGCTCACACACTTTCCTTTCCAAAGAGTTATCCTTAAATATTATACTCAAACAGTCAAATGAAGGCTTGAAATATACCTCTAAGTCCTCTGGGTCTAATTTCAATGTTGCTAAATTTAAAGCATCAACTAGTGTCTAGTGTAACTTATCAGAACAGTCAGTCTACAATTCAGAGAAGCCAATAACTGCCACATAAGAAATCGATCGGCCCACAAGTATATTGAGCACCAGGGATGCTGATTAAGGGCACAACATAGATATTAATTTGTAAGATAAATACCCAGTATTGAAAAAAAAAATACAAGCTAAAACCTGCAAAATTATGTGGCAACATCATGAGAAAGTAATCATGGCATAAATGTTTACTCCCATATCATCTTTTGGGGAAAGGAAAAGGATATATATTAATAATATCCTGAAGCTACTGCACCAAGGAGTTGTCACACTAAAGATGCAATGCTATGTTGGCTCGTAATTGCGTTGCATTCACTGTAGAGACTACTGTATGCCCATCAGTCACTGCCACTAGCTAAACACTTGCGTTGCCTACAGTAAACAAAGCCACTTCAAAACATCCCATCATTATCCGCTCAATAGTTGCTTTCACACTATCGTCTCAACCCCAGTCTTCGTTGAATCATTTGTATGCATCATTAAGCAAAACTGGAGGAGGATCCATACAAGGTGGAGGGGACATTTATAAAGTATGAAATAGGCTATGTAAGCTTCTGAGTGACAGACGGAAAAGCTATGCAAAAAAAAAGATGCAAATAAACTACATTTTATTTTGGTTTTCATTTTTGTAGAAAGCTAATAACTAAATTAGCACACACAAATGTAAAAAACGGAGCACACAAGTTGTGCCCACAATACAATGGGGATTTATCATCATGACAACAATAATGTATCCATCAAAGAATGCATTTAACCTGGAGGATTTGTTTCTTGCTTGACAACAGTTCTTCCAGCCTCGAGATTTGCTCCAACAGTGATTTGCCCTCATCAACATACTTGTTCCTCTGGCAGCATCAGAAAACCAAAAAGGCCTTTTATAATTAAGCAGTGGACCACAGAATACTAAAGGATCTAACAATCAGAAAAAGCATGCTACATACCTCAAGAACTGTGAGCTTTCTCAGATTCATATCTAATATGGCTTCAGCTTGTTTCTGGGACAGACTATACTCTATCATGAATGAAGGAGAGAACTTAACAAATGTTTTTAACCAGAAAACCCATATCAAACTTGAGAAAACATTCCAAGAGGAATATAAAATGATAAACAACAAGATGCCTTCACTTATCAACAACAAACTCCAACTGTGGATTCCATTTGTGCAAGGCATCGAGAGATGGAGATGTAGTAAGGCTTCTCCTCGTAACTAGCGTGGCCAATTACAGTGAACCCATAGAAAGACGTTTGTCAACTCAAAATCTTTTGAACGCAAATAAGAAAGAAATTGAAAAGGAATACAATAATGACAACGAAGGACAAATAAAATTCAGAAATCTAACCAACCGCTGCTAGTTATTGAAATAAAGAAACCAAATCCTACAGTAAGCTAACGTCATAGTGAAATCACTAAGCACCCCAATAAGATCTCCTAACACTGGCCTGGTCCGAAAAGTACTTGGCATACATAAACCTCGAGAAAAGTCCATCAACATCCAAGAAACCCAGGAAAAATCCACCAAGTTCCCAAGAACCTAGGTCTGGGACACCAAACCTAAAAGGCAAAGTTAAGGAGTGACTGATCTAAGGTCCACACTTCTTATCTAGGCCTCCACAATCTCCTATCATGGCCATGTGAATGTCCTCCAAATAATTGCAAGTGAGCCAAATTAAATCTAATAATTTATCCTGATTGCACTCTTCAATTTCAAAACATTTATCATTCCATACAGACTTACCAATGCAGCAAACTGTCTACTCTTCACGCATTCAAATCATATGATCGCATATTATTCACAATAGCTCATTGATGGCGTATACCTATATCTAATTGACAACCTCAAGAACAATCTCCACTATTCCTACCACTGAAGCATCTTCAGTTACAGTGATCCAAGGAGGCTGAAACTGCATATTACGCAACTATGCTATAGGGAATGCCTCTTTAGCAGTATAACTTCAGTGTGAACAGTACTCCCCTAAAAGAAGGAACACTTTCTTATTGATAACATATCGCAACAAGGGTTGGCAGTACTAATTCCTCTTTATGCTAGTTATGAGTAACATAATGCAAGATGGTTTCTCATGACATATGCAAATTATGTGATATCCATATGATAGTCCTTAGGTGATGAGAATTTTGACAAAAAGGAGTTCTACAGAATTCAAGTAGTGGGGCAATATCTTATAGTCTAAAACCCACGGATGTTTGAACCAGCTTGTGTGCACCTCGACTGAAACTGAGTCTAAAGTTTTTCCTTTTAATGAACAGGAAAACCTCGAGTGGCCCGGATGGGTGTCAAACATGTGATTAGCGGGATGCGATCTCAATACCTCACCAGCTGAACTTCTCCAGTAGGGTTGGAGTCTAAATGTCTCCTCATCGAATCTAAATAGAAATGTTTTCAAGCCACAACTTCACAGATGATGAAAACCAAGGAACACAATGATGATTGAACCAAAATCTGTGACCCACATGTTAAAAACAGAAGGTTTCAGGAACTTCGAGCAGATTTTCCAATGCCAAGGGGAGGCTGATGAATGATGGTATGGTCTGCCGACTGAAAATAAGCAGCAACAATGAAAGAGTAGAACTTTTCTCACTCATATTAAGGTTATTCAGAAATGCTTACTGCTTCAAAAGGATGACAGAAGTGTCAGAGTATTTTGTGCTTTTCATAAGCTATGATATATTTTAGATGAAAGATTAGGAGCTATATCATATAGAGCTGCTCAATACATGCAGAAGAGTACAGCAAATGCTAGGAATCATCACTTACTCTTCATCAGTTCTGCTGATGCAATTACATTGCTCGGTGCTTTTCTAATTACTTGAATCACTCCATCCAGATTATCAAGCCCTGTTATGATTCCCTAGGTAAAGAAAATAGGCACATAGGGTCACATACATTAGTTACACATAACAGACTAAAATTACATGATTTTCTGCTGCATACCTCCACAATGTGCATTCTTTCCTGCGCATGAGCAAGCTTAAACTGGGCACGTCTTTCAATTACCGAGCACCTAAAGTCAAGGAATGCCTGGAAAGAGTTCAACAAAAAAAAACAATACTGAATAAATGAAGTAGCAAGACTTGGTTTAGTTAACTACCACTACAGAAAACACCATTTTCCATCACAAAGGCAAAGCTGCTCAATAAATCATGATGATCTTCTGACAGAATTGTAGAAAGTGCATTGGAACACAGACAGAAAAGTTAGTTTCCCCCGGTAAACTATTGGAATGACATCATTGTTGATTATCGCAAAGTGTAAGTGTGCTAGTAGCTTACACCAATCTAGATGGTACAGATGTCATTTTTTAGGACAGCATGGAACAACATAGTGAGTAGAAGGGATAGAACTCAACTAGTGGTGGAAATGGATATAGATTAAGTACATCATTGCAATACATTAACTATTGAAGAAAGTAAGAAACACTTAAAACAATTTGTTGTGAAATTGTGAAAAGTCACCTAATAGGAGGCGATGTAAACAAAGATTCAAATATACATACATCTCACGTACCTCCCTTTTTCGACCCCCTTCAAAGGGAAAATTTTGAATGAAGTGACGAAATCTAGTGTCCTACTAATTATAGCAGGTAGTTGCACAAACATACTTCACAACATAGCATGTCTCCGATTGACAGTAAATTTTTCTGCACTTTTAACGTCAGCCTAGTTTCCTATAGTACAATGTCGGTATAGGCTTCAGTAGTGGATACGTAGCACACTTTATTTGTTTTGAAATCCTGAGTTCAGAGTGTCTTGCTCTAAGTGAACCACATAACCCCCTAAATAAGACAACTTAAAACACAAGGTAGTAACTTGGAGCTGCATTATAACTAGACCTTATGCAAGTCCCGTTTAACTTTCTGAAACTCTTAAGTTCAACTACCAAGAACCAATAACAGAGCATTCAACTGGGTACCATGATTAGTTGTATTAGTATGCTGGATGTAGCTCCTCTGGCCAGATTCTCTTTTGGGCCCTTGTAGCAGACCACTCATACACATATTACTGAACCCTTGAAAATTGTATGTAAACTATGAAAATTATTTAAGAGCTATGATAGTTTTTTTGACAGGAGTGTGAGCTATGATAGTTTTTGCATGATCTTGACACCACAATTACAGCAGGTAAAAGAAACATAGAAGAAAATGCTTAAGAATGTAGTCAAAACAACTACTACACATTACTAGGACCATACAATTCAAAGGAACAACACAACTTTATTAACGGAAAAAGGCAGCATAGGATGTGTCACCTGAAGCAACTCCTTTAAGCCCATCTGCTTCGGTTGGCCATTAAGAATCCTGTAAGTTTGATGATGCACATATGAAATAAAATGTGAAATTGGTAGCGGTGAATTTCAATCATATGGAAAGAAAAAGAGAAAAGAGCATAAAAAGGTCCTCAAAACACGGTGTACAACCTGATTGTACTTCCTCTACCCCAACAAAAGAGAAAAGGAAAAGGATAAAAAGGCAAAGACCCAACACCCCCAACACATCAAAAAATGTGTATAAAGTGAAGAAGTCAACAGTCTTATAGAACTGTAGTTGAGACAGGTGGCACAAAAAGGAAACACAAAGCTAAGGGCTGTTTGGATCACTGGAAGGGAATCAAATAGAATGGGATATGAAACCCACAACAAATGGAATGAAACGTGATACTTGATAGAAATTGTTTGGTTCCTAAAAGATATGGAATGCGATTAATAAATATCATTATTGGCTTATGGATGGAATGGAAATAAAAATTTCATTTTAAATATTTAAATGTAAATAAGTTTTTACTATTAATTGTAAAAAAAAAGGGATATTTACTATTCTCTCACCTCCCTAAGCTCACTCATTCCCAGTTAAATTGCATCCATAGCCATGGCTATGCATAAACTAAATTGACATCCCTCTCTACTCGACGTTCTTCTGCTATCCATCATCACTCTAAAAGTCAGGCACTCTCACTCTGCCATTGACCCTTCTCTCTCTCTCTCTCTCAATTCAAAAACAGAGCTGGCTACAGACAATCGACGTCGCCGGCGGTACGATCCACGAGATCCACTTCCTCTCTTTCTGCTTCCTTGTTATCAATTTGGGTAGTTCACGGTGGTTTCCATCACAAATTGCGGTTGCCCTGGTGTCTTCTTCATCTCATTCGTCTCAGGCCATGGAACTCTTCTCCTCTTCGTTCTCTTGGAATTCGGTTACAAAGGTTCTTGGGGAAAGAGAGGGTATGATGAGTGAGGCTTGGACTTGGGGATAGGTTGAAATATCAGTTGAATTTATTTTTATTTTTATTTTTTGAAATATAAAATTTGAAACCTAAAGAGAGTGTAATCCCACACCCTTCAAGAATGAGACATATGGGATACCCCTCAAATGAGTGGAACTTGATACCTTAGGGTATTAAGTCCCATACCTTGAAAGTTTAAACAAACCTTTAAACAAACATATGGTATGGGAACTATCATTCGAATGCTTCAAACCAAACATGCCCTAAAAGTATTAGGTTAATTGAAGGGGAAATTGGAATCTAATAAACCAACCTTTGGGGGTCCTTTGAAAAAAATGAACCAACCTTGAAAATTAATTTACAACGAACCAACCTTGCCATGTTGATTTTTCTAGCGAACCGCCACCGAGTCTGACTCGTCGGAGATGTGACGTGGCGGCGGTGTTTGCTGATGTGGAGGGTGTTTTGACCAAAAAAAAAAAATTGGACAATTTTTTTGCTGAGTTGGATTAAATAATCCAATTTTTTCTTTTTTTTTTAAAATCCACCTCAAACACCCCCCCTCTCTCCCTCTCTTTCTTTATCTCTCTTCCTCCCTCTTATTTTCTTCTTCTTCTTCTTCTTCTTCTTCTTCTTCTTCTTCTTCTTCTTCTTCTTCTTCTTCTTCGCTGATATCCCGACCCACAGCAACACCCCACCCCAACTTGCTCCTCCTCCCTCTTCTTCCCCATTCTTCTTCCCTCCTTCCACCTCCTCCCTCCTCCCTTTCATTTTCCGACCACCATACCTCCGTCCGTCGGCCTCCCCGCTGCCCAGCACGCCACCAAAACCCACCCCACAAGCCCCTTTTTGTGCTCTGTTTTCTGCAACTACGACGACGCCCTCAACAACGACGACCACCACCCCCACTAGCTCCGACCACTACATCTCCACTACACCTCAAACAAAATGAAGGAATACATAAACCACATTGTCCCACCATTTAGTATAATATGACTCAGTTTTTCTTAATATCTTATCACAACTTCGTTGAACTTCTCAAACCAAATGGGTGAGCACTTCCTCTGTCAAAGAAACAATTGCTCTGATTTCTCACTTTCTCGTCGGTAAAAATGGATGCAGAAACGATGCCGGAAGCAGCTAAATTGCCACCTGAATTATGGGTCGAAATCCTAGCAAGGCTCCCCGCCAAGGACCTGGTCAGATTCAGGTTGATCTTGTTTAGTATGTACAGAGTTGATACAGTCACAAATTCTTCTGATGAATTTGGTAGACTGTCATCCAACCCATGTTACAAAATCTACTTAGACTCTGAAACTAAGGCGAAACCTGAAACCCCAATTGAAATTTCCCAAAATTTCAGCCAATTAAGCACAATTAGGCTCTGAAACTCAGGCGAAACCCAAAATCCCACTTGAAATTTTCCAGAAATTCAACCAATTAAGCAAAGCACGACCGAATTGAAAGAATCATTAGAGCATAATAAAAGGGGGGTTTTAGGGTTAAGAAGGGAAAATGAAGACTGACGGTGGAATTGGACTCTGGAAACTCTTGAATGTCAAGTTCAGCAGGGAGTTTATCCTTTTTGACTTGCGCTGTAGAAGAAGAACTCGAAGAAGATGACTTTGAAGCTGCTAATATGGGGGTACAACTTGTGGGGGACGAATTTTGTTGCAGGAGAGAACATTGGCGGGAAGAAGAAGAAGATGATGATGATGAGAAATGAAGAAAACCCCCAAAGAAGGAATTCTGGGTAGAAGAAGTGAAAAAAGAAGGAAGCTTGGCATGGAATGAGAATGTCGAGCAACAGACCTCCATAGACATGTTGCTGTGGGTCGGGATATCAGCGAAAAAGAAGAAGAAGAAGAAAATAAGAGGGAGGAAGAGAGAGAAAGAAAGAGAGGGAGAGAGGGGGTGTTTGAGGTGGATTTTAAAAAAAAGAAAAAATTGGATTATTTAATCCAACTCAGCAAAAAAATTGTCCATTTTTTTTTTCTTTTTTTTTTTGGTCAAAACACCCTCCACATCAGCAAACACCGCCGCCACGTCACATCTCCGACGAGTCAGACTCGGTGGCGGTTCGCTGGAAAAATCAACATGACAAGGGTGGTTCGTTGTAAATTAATTTTCAAGGTTGGTTCGTTTTTTCAAAGGACCCCCAAAGGTTGGTTTATTAGATTCCAATTTCCCTAATTGAAGGGTGTAAGTTATTCAAATTGTATACATCAATAAACTTTAAAAACTGTTTTTAAATGGCAATGACATTGAGGTATTAAAGTATTAGGTTAATTGAAAATTTCATTTCATTTTCCATATTTTTCAATTCTGTTTGTGTAACATGTTTTCATAACCAAATAAAGGGAACATGTTTTATTGTTTTCACTCTGAAAATGCTTAATGTACTGTAAATTCTTTTTTCCATTAAGATGTAACCTATTTTTTGTTAATCATTCAAATGGATTCAAATATCATATCCAATGATTAATCTGTACCAGATATATGCACAGCATAATCATCCTTGCAAAAAACATAGACATATTCATAATAGTATTATAGAATTAAAAATAAAATTGTGTTAAATCTACATCCATATTTTAAAAATAAAATAGTGTTAAATCTACATCCATATTTACGGCTAGACATTTAAGTACATGTTGGGCCTTACACGTCAACCATACATTCAATCCATATTATTATGGTTAGGAAACAAGCGTTGAAGTGAACGGTATCTTATAAAGATTCACTTTCTAATATTGTTAGTAGTTTTTACTTTCTAAACTATTATAAAACTTTCTATTTGTGACAATTTTGTCCATAGAGAATTTGGCATGGCACAGAATTGCGTTTATTTATTTATTTGTAGTGATCCTCCATGAGCTTCACATATTAGACTGGGTTTCATCTCAACCAAGGCACTATTAATTTATTACTCATTATCACCAGCACCTAAGGTGGAGTTGTTGCTGTCATATTAGAACTTGGATCCAATCTCATCCCACTACCACCAACTTCCACCCTTTATCTCCCACCCCCCCCCCCCCCGGCCCCCTCTCACACACAAAACTATGACAACTCTCCACAACCAAACATCTCAATTTATCATGCACCCATTAAACTTTGTTACACAGTCCAGCCACTCTTTGCACATTGCCAGGATTTGGCCTCGCTCTCCTAGTTTCTCTCTACTTTTTCTTTTTCTTTTTTTTTTTTTGATAGGAAAAGAATATATATCAATAATAGGATAAGAACCAATGCTCAACTAGCATCATACAAAGATATGTACAACCAAAAAAACAAACTTCCCACAAAATCTACCACGTCAAAATAGGAAGAGCTAGACCTCCCATTCAACCAAAAAGAAGAGAGACTTCACAAAATTGTCTCTCAATCTCTGAAGACGGATTTCAACCCCCTTAAAAACCCTTTGGTTCCTTTCCTTCCAGATAACCCAAAAAATCAAATGTGGTATAACCAAGGCCTTCCTCTTCTTGGGGTTTCCTACCAAAGAAATTCTCCCAAGATAGGAGATGACTCCTAATTGAACAGGATACAACCCAAGAAACACCAAGACAACCAAAGGCTAATGCCCAAAGAGACCTTGAGTTTCTCTCTACTTAGTTTATGGATAGTTGTTTGACTGTTAACATATTAGCTGAAGATATGGCCAACAGGGAGAATACTCCTTGTTGGATTTACTACTACTTCAGGGAATATCTTGAGTATCCAAATACAAATTGATAAATGCTAGTGTCTTAAGATGGTGCTAATGAGCTTGCAATACTAATTATTCCGAAGCATATTATTATTATCAGTATCACATGTAAGGTAATATATTAAAGATTTTAATATGCCAATATCCTTCCCCCTATTCCTCGAAGGGGCTAACTTAGGGAATTCTTTTGCACACAGGTGAGTTCAGACTTCATGGATAATGCAGTGAACAAGAAAGTGGATGGATGGAGTTTTTCTATGGATTAATCTCGGAAATCAATGTCAAAATTGGAGGCTAACATCAGAGATTCATGGCCAGGAAAAATCCGCATACTCCTGTGGTTGCACACAATAGTACTGGAAGAAAAAAGGATGAGGCTCACTGTGTCAGAGACCACACCAAAACCAGAGGTCACCATTGCAGATGTTACACCCAAGGGTGATATAGAATCACAGGCGGTTGCCCATGAGCCATGAAAGTGCTGGAAGGACTTTGCAAACTGATGTACCTGATGCTCAAGGGAGACCAGTGAAGAACTTGTATATGCACCAACTACAGAAAAATCAAAACTAAAACCAAAGCCAAAAGTAATATAAGATACACCCTCTTGATGATAGGATACATACCCCTGACACTGGTCTACACATACATCCCTTCCCACTCCATCCACTCATCACTACACACTACAAAGGCATCAACTTTGAAGAACAAAAAAGCGAACCCCATCCACACCACAAAAGGCATATAATTAAACATGCAACAAAAACTAGTTACCTTTAGACGTATTATACTGATTCATTGTGAAAATTAGCCACCCTATGGAAGAACTTGCCATTACAACAACCTAACTTAAGGCATAAACCCCCAGATTTTTGCCTCTAAGAGATTTCCTCCACTAAAGTAATCTTAATTAGAAAACTTCGCTCCTAAATCTCATATACAGCCACCTTCAGACATATAAACAAACTTAGAGACTTACTTCGAAGATTTTCTTTTTATGAGACTTACCATGAAAGTTAGCCACCTTTCCATCATGATCACCTACCATAAGCCCTAAAGCCCCATATTTGTCTCCAAGGAATCTCCTCCACTAAATTAATTTTACCCAACTCATATTTAGCAAGCTTGATTGCTAAATGTATTCACTAGCAAGGCCAGAAGATTTTTCTTGGGAATCTACAGAACTAAGAATACCATTGAGATTATACATTTTAACCTTGGTATACGACTTGATTCCACTTCCTAAGCATCTATCATAATTAAGTTTTCCAACACAAAATTTGCAAAGAGTCCAATCTGCACCTCCCCTCAACACCCCTCCATAAATCCAGAGAAGCCCTCAACTTCCAGCTACATATCTCAAACCTAAAAGGGATCTTTCCTTTCCACCTTTGCAATCTCAAGATCATATTACTGCTGCTATGGTTCCAAGAGTTTATTCCATATCTAGCAGGTTAAAATAAAGACAGTTGGATCATGCTATTTTGATGCATTGATTGATTATTATGAATATAAAGACTGATGTTTCCTCCCTATCTAATTAACACTTTCTCTGTGTTCCTCTACAACGGGGGCGTTTGCTAAACGCCCCATTGGATGGCTTACTGAGAAAAATGGTCTATTGAAAGATTTAACCAGCTCAAATAGGATAAATAGGTGTTTGGTAAACAGCCTATTCACTTGGTTGATAGGATCCAATAGGCTGATTTTTCAATAGGCTGAAATGAGTAGCCTACCGGATTGGCTATTGGTAGAAATTACCACATCACCCAAAATTAACCAAAAATTACATACATGTCATCATAAAAATAATCAATACATATTATTTTAAAATCGATGATAAAGGGTATAAATGTAACTTCAACAAATACTTTTTCACAAACACATAACTTTACCAAACACAAATTTTTCCAAACAGCTAATAGTAAATAACCAATGCAAAAATCCATTAGCCAACAGCTAACAGCTGTTTGCCAAACTCAACCATCATCTATCTTTTTCCCCTCCATTCCTCAATACTTCCCTAAATCGTTGCCAAGTTTCTTTCTTCTTCTCATATTATATCCTTCAATAAGACTCTCAAGGGAATGACCAGATGCACTCAATTATCAAACCGCTACAAATATAGATGTTTTCGACCTGACATCCTCCCCAGGTTAACTACTGTGTTGAGAACGGAAATTCTGATTACATTATAAGTTATACTAAATTAACTCTATAATATTCGTAACATGCAATGCGTTTGTACACCAACATGGTCAAATCATAGCTCCAATTTGTGATGCTGCCCAACAATAATCATGCTAGATATCACAATTAACTTGCAATATTAGGACTCGCACAATTAGTTCCTTTTCAGCATGTCATTCCAATCCCTGACATCTCAGATAGGAAAGAGGGGGAAGGGGGTTGAAGCAGCAAAGCAGCAACAGATGGTATGGTTGTACAACTCTCAGGGTCATATCATATGACATCATACAAATGCTTAAGACATGAATTTTTAAAAACTGCTGGACAAGGCAATCAAACAGAAAAGATAAAGGAGATATGGGACTAGCTTACCCCACCATGTTGCAGCTAAAGCTAGATTGAAGAGCAGTAAGCCGGTACAAACTATTCAAAACAATTGATGGCTCTGCCCCACGCTTCAACTGATGTAAAGATATGAAGGCAATTCAATGTTACAATTGATGAAGATATAAAATTCAACCTGGCTAAATTATTACATACCTCTATGACTATACGCATCCCCGAGCGATCAGACTCATCACGAATATCACTTATTCCTTCTAAAGTCTGCAGTATCATGGAGAAGAACAGATACATGAGACAATAGTTCTAGTCCATACAGTTATCAAATTGAGAATAGAGAAAACCTTATCACATAGACATGTAAACAGCATCACAAACTATTCATGTTGTTAGTAATTAAAGCAATCAATATACAAAGTATCATAGACCAGGGATAAGTGACGCGGCATCCCAGTGCCCAACATTATGATATTTCCCTTCTTGAGATTCACGATGCTAACTGATGTATTACCGGATCAAGAAAGGTTCTTGATTCCAATAATACATGAAACACGTGTAACCAAACAATGAGGATGGGGTGGTTCACGAGATTAGGGAGAAAGAAAGGGGGAGGCTCTCGTGAATTAGGGTTTAAATGGAGGTTATTTTGCCGTGAGGGCTTTTGTGGTTTCAAGATTCAAGTGAGGATGAATCTTGAATGGGAAAAAGGGGAGATGGATGATTCTTGGATGGGGGTTTGAAGGAGGATGACGTGAAACAAGTGAGGTGAGAGAGGGAGAGGGTGACGTTAGGATGGGGGTGAGAGAGGGAGAGGGTGGCGTTTGTTGGGAGAGAGAGTGTGAGGTTGTTAGGTTGTTGGAGGAGAGAGAAGGTTGTTATGGAGAGAGAAAAGAAAGGAGGTGGTGTGTATTTGAGGAGGTGGGAGACGTTTGAGCGAGTGAGGGTGATGGAAGGTGGCGTGAGTTTAAGGGGGGGTAGGTTTAGGGTTGATGTGACTTAACTGTATTGACAGAAAGCTCACAGGGTAATTACCTTAACTATATTGATAGAAAGGTAAGAACGGATAGATCTAGGTTTCCTAATTGAATCCACAAATAGGACAACCTAGGGCTAACTTGATCTAGACCGCAACCTAGGATCAAGCTCTTCCTAACCACTTGGGTGTCAAACCAAGATACAATAGAAGAAAAGGGTGAGAGTTTATCCAAACACTCGAGGGAAAGCTAAAAGCTTAAGGGGTTTCATATTTCTGAATTGATGTATCAACTGAATACAAACCTAGGCTATTTATACTAGGAGAGTCCTTAAGGGACTTGTACTCCTACTTGGCGTGGAAGCCAAGCTAAACTAGGCCTAGGAGTCTCTCTCTTGGCGTGCAAGCCAAGGAGAACTCGTCTAACTACTCCTACTCCTCCTTGGATTAGGAATCCTTATCCTAGGGGGAGTTGGTTGTAACAAACCTTATCCTAATTGGTTTTGGCTTTCCTAATCCAAATTGGATTAGTTACAAAATTAGCCAATTCCTATCTAGGAAATGAAACACATGCCTACTCTAGCCTAATTAAAAGAAAACACACCAAAAATAATTAAGCTATACTAATTAAATTACATCCAAAAATCAAGATCATAAAATTGGACTTGGTCTCTTGACTTTGGACGTGTGGGGGTTGGCGTTTTTGGGCTTGGCGTGACCTTGGCCCATCTTCTAGGATGTTTGGACATCCTCTTGAAATAAGCTACACACCATATGAGTTGGCCTTTGAACTTTCATGTTGTACCCTTCATCTATGGCCCGTTCCACTTCTTTGTAAATAGTTTGGATCTCCTGATTAGAAGTGGCCTGATTTCCATCACTAACTTAAATTGGTACTTAGGTCTACAGATTATGGTTCAGAGGAGACTGCATAGGAGATACTGAGATATGTGTCTCATTCGCCATCATTATAGGTGAATGCACACCCTTTATAGCAACAGTAGAACATGGACACTGAAGATAGATAGGAGAGCAATTACACAGATACGCTCCATACGAGGTTCTGAACAATACAACATTTGCTTGTCCACTAAGCAATCAGCACTAGATGGCTATCAAGGAAATAATCAAAATAAATTCATATAGGCAAACATAAGCAAAAATCAATTTTGATGGAAAACTCAATAAGCCATCTCCAATCTCCATGAACATGTGAATAAACTGTTAAACTGAAAAGACTGGAAGTTATCAAGTGCTCACGCATTTATGCCATATAAGGCATTAGTTTAACACAAAGTTACATAAGTACCTTATTCTCAACTAGTTCAGCTATCTTCTCAACAAGAGCGGCTTTGTTTGTCTGATAAGGAACCTGTTCCATTTGTAAACAGCTCAGGAAAAAGGCACCTCATTCGTCTCAAACTTATTCCGAATTATAGCCATACAAGTCACCCAGAAGTATAGATGAGAACCTCTTTTATGATAATTGCACTACGCTTAGTTTTAGAATCAAGGGATTCCAAATCAGTCTTCCCCCTTATGACAATACGCCCTCGTCCTGTCCGATATGCTTCAAGGATTCTACACAAGTTGGCAGCATCATAAGCAAGTTATAAACATAATGGGTTTAGTCAGATTCAAATAAAAGCATGGGTTCCAAAGAAATAAAATGTATGATAAAAAAAATTGGATATAGCAAGAAGCAAGACCAAATTCTCAATTGACCCAAACCTTCCAATTGAATTTACCTTTCCCTTAGTGGTATGATGAGGACAATACCATAGATTTGAAAGGCTAGTGAGATGGCAGTCATTGGGTTTAAACCAAGAGCAGCCAGCATAAAATGCACACACCATCTGGGTAAGGCCTTCAAGATTCCTTTCTCCAATCAGAGTGTCTCAATCGCTAGGAACACTAATTTAAAAAATCTCATATGAAGGTGAGTTTTATTTATCATACAACAGAAGCTGCGTAGACAAAGCTTAAATGGCTTCAGCTTGTAAACACAAGATACCTAGGATTAATATTACTAGGGGGAATCCCCAAAGGAAAAAGAGGCACCACCCCCCCCCTCCCCCCCCCCCCCCCACACACACACACAAACAATGTAAGCAAGGTTACATACAATCTAGATTAGCTACACCTTCAGACATTGGGATGATCAAGCATTCACACTTTGAAGCCTCCTTAAGGAATATTCCATCTCTAGCTGCCTTTCCTCCTAGCAAGTTTTCCTTGAGATCTATGTTACAGGACTCCTGACACGGGTAAGTATCCACCGGTCTATGATACAGGATTCCTGACAATGGCGGGCATGGGGACACGGTCCAATGGAATCCCTGAAAATGGCGGTCATGGGGGCACGGTCCAAAATGTGGATACAGCAAGGGGGACACTACCCGAAGTTGGAGATGGCATTTTGACCAGACAAAAAGATCCTAAAATGTATAGCATAACACATTTAAATATGCTAGAAAAACTCAAAAACAATTGACTAACCTAAAATAGATACATATATGATATCTCATTAATGCTTATAGCAGTGTAGTCCAACGACTTGAGATTCATTTCAAAAAGAAACAGGAAAAAGGGAAATCAAGAGTCAAGAGTCGTGTGATTGTGAAGAGTGAAGAGAGCGAGAAAAAAAATTTAGTTACTAATTAAGCATTTGAAGTTTAAACCTTTCTGTATGTATATTTAACTTCCAAAAGTTTTTCATGAATAAAAGTTGTTTTTCTATGCTTTTGAAGCTTTGATTTTCTCTTCTGCTTTTTCAATTTGCGTGTACTTCTGGCACTTCGTGTTTCCCTTTGCCTTGTTCTCGTTCAACCATTTATGGCTTGGAAATATCCCAAGCAAAGAAAATGGCTTCATATCAACCAAAACAAAAGAAAGAAGTCAACCACAAGCAAGCAGAGTGGCCGGAGAAAACGCACCACTGGAGACTAGAGTCACAGCTTCTGGCCAGCAAAAGCCCTCAACTTTGACCACAAATTCCCATCAGTTGGTCACACAAATGTTAGATCTAGGGTTTTCATTTGTTCTCTCTCTTCAATCTTCCCCTTACACCTCTTGAGGTAAGGGCGTTCTCGACCAGTTGACAGTGTCCAGCCATTCTGCATGGGTCCAACACAGACCCGGACTCCAGAGTCTGGATCCGCATTAGCGTCAGGCCGTGCCAACACGGATATGGCAACCCAAGTGCCATGTCCTTGTAATGTAGCTTGAGGTTTTTCGTTCATGTGTAGCCAAGTCTAGCCCCTTGGACCTATCCACCCTTATGAAATTTTCAAAAGCTGTTTGTTGAACTACTTTGCATCTCGTTTCAACTAAATATTGCAACCTCCCCCCCCCCCCCCCAAAAAAAAAAAAAGAAATTAAGAAAACAAAAAAGTTGGAAAAAAGGTGAGCCCATGCCCTCTATCTATTTGAGAGTAAGGCAACTGTATGCATCTTTAACTTCCCCAGATTGGTGGTATCCAAACCATGAAAAAAAATTATGTATTTGTTTTTAACCCTTTTTTACAAGTAATCAAAATATATATTGCAAAAGACACCAAGGGGGTGTCACCCATTTTACAAAAATTTCCGTATCTGTTTTCTATTAAAATATAATAAATAAACAGATAGCCCGGCCACCCTCGACATACCCCAAAGGCAGTTAAAACAGTAGAATACAATTAAATAGCAACTTGGCCAAGCAACATGGCATGGTGTGTTAACTAATTAACGAAGAAAAATAACCTTACCCATTATTTCCCATGATCAGACCTCCAGTTGGAAAGTCGGGAGCAGGCATGAATTCCAACAACTCTTGAAGCTGTTGAATAGAGAAAAGAGAGGGGGAGTAGTGGTAAATACATGAATAAAAGGAAGTTCTTGCTCATTAAAATATCAATAAATCATAGTAGAAAATTAACAGTATAAATTCGGCATGAAATGTGTAAAAATATCTATTAAACAGCAAAAAAAGAATTGTTATTATATGGAAAAACAGATTCCAAAAGACATGTACTAAGAACATTTTATAACCGAAACTGCAACTGTTAATCTTCAACTATCAATGACAAATTAACTAGTTCCCTAATTCTTTTATGAACAAATTGAAAGCAGTCAATGAGTTTTTAAAGTTGCCTCTATGTGATTTTTGAAAACATGTAAAGGGGCAACCCATTGGGTAATAGCAAGTTAACCACCTCAATTTACAAATTAAGTTCTCTCAACAAACCCCTCCCCACCCCACCCAAAAAAAAAAAAAACCCTAGAAACTAAATTTAGCGGGGTCAAATTTAAATTTGTGAGTACTTAAAAATTTATATCTAATTAATAACATTCAAAATTAATATTAAAATTTAAATAGAAATAGCTCGTAAGCCTTGTTTTAAAATTGGCATGATATGTAACATAGTCCATGATATATAATATATTGGATTATATATTTGCACAAATTGTTTTCTATTTTTTTCATTTTAATTAACTCATTAAATGATATTATATAAGTATATTTTCGTACAAAAAACGGTAACATTATTATCTTTTTTCTAAAAAAGGGGTCACATGACCCCACGTGAAACCACTTTATATATATATATATATATATATATATATATACACACACACACACACATATATATATATATAGGGAAATTGGATTCTAATAATCCCTACTTTTGCAAATTGGATGGCAATAATCCCTACTTTCAATTTGTATTCTGGTGGTCCAAAAAAAAAAATTGTATTGTAGTGGTACCAAATCCATCACCACATTCTTTTTATTTTTTTCATGCCTACCCCATATTGTTTTTGTTTGTTTTTTTTTTGTTCCTGCCCCCAGGTAGGTAATGAAGTGTAGTTGCTAAAACATTTTTTAAATTATTTTTTTGAGATTCCGAGCAATTAATATGATTTTTTAAAAAGAATAAACTTGAAAAAATCATAAAAAAAATAGAAAAAAAATCAAAAAAAATAGGAGAAGTACTGTAAATTCATTAAAAATCATGGTAAAGTGCTATACAAAGTTTTGAATCAAATGCAACACAAAATCTATGATATTTAGGGTATACTCTAGATTATGTCCCACTACAATACAATTTTTTTTTGGACCACCACAATACAAATTTAAAGCCATATATACGTAATAGGATACCTCCGCCAAAAAAACCCATACATATATATATATATATATATATATATATATATATATATATATATATATATATATATGGGAATGGATCACATGAGCATGGACCTTATATGAGCATTTGAGCATCAAAGCATTTCTGACGGACATCAAGTATTATTTTAATGGACATCAAATATGAATGGTGGACATCAAGTTGGATATTTGATGTCCATGAAAACAATACTTGATGTCCGCCAGAAACGCTTTGATGCTCACATGCTCATTTAAGGCCCATTCTCATGTGATCCATTACCTATATATATATATATATATGTGTGTATGTGTGTGTGTGTGTGTGTGTGTGTGCACATACAAATATATACGTAATAGGATACCTCCGCCAAATTATCAAGCAGATGGCACTATCAAGTTCCAAACAAACTGCATGACTAAACCCTAAAGACAATAAGGAACAGAGCATACTGTAGCTTCGGGATTGTGAATTAACACAGAGAGTGCATCCACCAACTCCCCAAGATTATGAGGAGGGATATTTGTGGCCATTCCTACCTGGAAAATATTGCTACACCAGATTAGCTGATGCTAGTGACACCCACAGCATTATACAGCAAAAGTGGAGGAAAAACAGAAAAGACAAATAAAATAAATTATAATACCGCAATCCCAGAAGAACCATTCAATAGTAAATTTGGTATACGAGCAGGAAGAAGTGATGGCTCCTTCTGTGAGTTGTCGAAGTTTGGAACAAAATCTACCTGTGCATTAGATAGAAATACCAATGAGAAAAGAGCTGTTGCCCAGAGTACTTCACAATACATTGCAATCTGACAAAGAACTCACTGTATCTAGTTCCAAATCTGCCAACAACATTGCTTCAGCAAGTGCCTGAAAAGTTCACCACAAACATAAAGGTGACTTCAAAACATCAAATCAGCTCCACTAGAATCTAACCAAAGAAGTAAACTGAACAGATTCAGTTTACAAGTGTAATCCCTGAAATAAACAATGGCTTGAACTCCAAGCTACAGACAATGAAAATAATCAAACATAACTGCTGCCTCATAAGTAAAATAATTTGCCAACCCCGCCAGAAAGAGCATACTTATCAGGTAGCACTGTAAAAAGATTCAACGAAAACCCAAATATTCACAAATAGAGAGTAACAAGCCGAAAAATTAGTCATTAGCTCCATTTAGAACAACGCCGATGTTTGAACTGAGATTTATGTTCTAAAAATATTTTCAGACTTCAAAACTTGCAGCAAATAAAAACACCAATGTATTTGAAAAAGAATAGAAATGCTAATAAACTGTAGCAGAAAGCAGATAGAAGTTGTTATCACATGAAAAGAATACACACACAAACACACACACACACATATATATACATACATACATACATACATACATACATACATACATACATACATATACATATATATATATATACATATATATATATATATATATATCAAATGTTCAGCATGTGAGGTTGTGTTCAGAAAGATGACAAAAATTTACTTCCAATCTGCACTCAGTGTACCGCATTGCAGCAGGAGGATCGGCATCAATCGAACCAAAATTTCCATGCCCCTGAATAAGAGGGTTCCTCAAAGAGAAATCCTGGAAAACGGCACATAATTATTAAAGCCAATACTGGGTATAATCAAGTAAAGAACTGCTTTTTCTTTTTGTTCCCTAAACGCAAGATGTGAAGAAGATAGCAAACAGCAATCCATCATGTCATCACAAAAAAGCTAATCAAATCACATCATGATCCTTGCCAATTTAAAGAAAATACACTAACATTTTTTTCTATCTGAGGTAAGTCTTATAATGTCGATCAACCATGGAAGAGAATGGGATTGAATTTCCGTTGAGAAGTCATTTAACTGTCTAATTCATGGTCATTGCACCATTAGAAAATGCTACATGTATCTCGAATCCAGACAATTAGACACGTTAAAGTAGAGCTGAAACCCAAACAGAATGGCCAGAATACATATCCCCCTTGACATCACCTGAAACCCAAACTGAACCCCACCCACCAAAACACTTCCATAAAAGTCATTTTCTTCACAAGACCAGCTCAAGGAACCAAAACATCAACCAAGGGGTCAGTACGTTTTTTAGGAACCCCAGAACCTAAACTAAATGGGTACCAGTTTTAGTTCCTTAAGAAATAGGAACGAGTCCAATCAGTTCCAGTTGCAGGATTTGGTTTCGCAATTTTATTATTTTTTTTTTTAACTGAAATCACTTCAGGATGAAGGGAAAATAAATCATTTCCCCATTCTGACCATTACCATTTCAATTGTTCCTCTTTCATTAAAGCTAGTTTTTCCTTTTCACTTCTTTATCTACAAAGATGACTATGAATAGTGAATTACAACCCAATCTCAATCAGTTTCGTACTACTAATAGAAAGCTGAATAATCATAGTTTAGAAGTACATAGATACATAACCAAACCCAAATTAATCTGACTCAAAAAGCAAACCAATTACAGTTTGCTAGGTTTAATGTTCATGGAGATCTTTATGAGAGAATCAAAACTCAAACTTGAAAAATGGGGGGAAAAACTAAATGCCACCAACTTTTCCAGCACCAAAATATAAGAAGCACTCAACCACCAGAAATTGCTAACAACTTCCAAAGAAAGTTGAAAGACCTTCAAGTCCTTCCATCATTTAGGAACAATAGAGCCAATACACATTTAGCATAACCATAATAGTATTATGTCTCTATAGGTAGGGCTTGACTGATTTCCTTTGTTGATCCCTTTATATGAGCTGGTTGATGCATATCATACTTCAATGCATCAAGAGGAAGCTCTTAAAGACCTCACAAACCTACTACAACTTGTTTCAAGTGGTTTCTCACATGACATCACGGGTATCTCCAACACTAAGGGATTTTTGAGCTCCTTATCTCAAGAGTCTTGAAGTTCTCATTCAGGTATATGATAGAGCTATTCCTTATGTACATTTTGGCTTTTGAATCTTTAGTATTGGAGTTGTATTTTAGGAGATATTGTATTTTCTTTAAAGTGATGTAATACTTGAGAAGGATGACGTAAGCCCTTAAGGGACCTAATCTTGATGATGGGTCACGCCTAAAGGGAGGGGATCTCCTATAAATAGACCCCTTGGGTCCTTTGTAAACTCAATTCATTCATATTGATAATAAACACAAATCTCTCTAAAGTTGCTATGCTTTAGTTTTCTCTCTAGTTTTAGCTAGATTGGTCGAATACCTTGAGGGGTTTTCGAATCAAATCTTCTCTTCTAGTCCAAGAGGGAGCAATCTTGGATGGTGCAAAGGAGGAGTTGGGAATCGAGTTGAATGTGGTGAGTCTATATCATTCAAGGAGGTTTCCATTGCCATACTATCTTGTTCTACATCAAGCGTTTGGTTCTTCTTTGAATTGGTATGTTTTTGGCTTAGTCTTTTGAATTCTCTTGATTGTCATGCATGTTTGATCATTAGAACTCTCGTGTAAGCCTTCCTTAATCGTTTCCTTCCATTTTCAATCCATTCGTTTCATTCGTGTTTGAGGTTTCAACAATCACAAGTTCTATCTTGTGAACGATCGTTTTCTTTCATTTCGTGTATGATGGATTAGTTTTGATTCATTATGCATCACTAGTAGGAGGGAAACAATAACAAATATTAACATTTTCCTTGCTCCGCTAAAGTCTGAAGAGTCTATTAAGACATAAGGAGAAGCATGTTTCATACAAAGCCATATGGCCCATATCAAATGCTGCCTTTGACTAATATGAAAATAAAAGTACTCGAACAACAAGAAAAGTGAATCAAGAAAGAGACCATAAAAAGTTTTATGCTGGTCTTCTCTCACAATACAGGACTCCAATCATGATAGCGACCAATTACAAATATTGCAAGATACAAGTCGCTAGCTTAAAATAGAGAAGATTATGAAACTCTATCACACAACTACACCAGTGTCGACAATTAGGACTTTGGCTAACTTTTCTTTCTAACTCTTTAATAAATAGGAGGGCACTACAGTTCCAAGCTTATTGCTCAGAAACCCCCTCTATTTATGTTATCCTTATTGTTCTCAGTGATGATCATCCACAGTTAAAACTTACAATAAGCAAAAAGAAAGCCCCCAATGGACTATGTTGAATGCGAAGCCACAGTTAAACTAAGAAAGTTAATGCTTCCATTCATCAGAAAAACACAAGCACGCAAATTTGGTCATCCATTTACCTGCGCCATGCGGACTAGTGACTCATAAACAGCAGAATCTCCATGTGGATGAAATTTTCCTAAAACCTGAGAAAAAAGCAGATTAAACACAATGTTTACGGGGAGGATAGTATGTATATCTGGGTGAGAATTTGGATTAAAAATATACCTCTCCAACGACTCTAGCACATTTCTTGAAGGGCTTTCTAGAGGAAAGGCCTAATTCATGCATTGCATATCTGTTGGAAAAGAGAGAGTTGTGATTTTAGAAGGCAAATAGTATTTAAAATAGAAATGGAGAAGGTGATTGAAGTGGGTGGGAAAAGGAAAATACAGAATCCGTCTATGAACAGGCTTCAAACCATCACGAACATCAGGCAAAGCTCTTCCGAGCAAAACAGACATGGCATAGGCCATATATGCTTCAGTGGCCTCCTTATGAAGCTCAGCAGGAACAATCCTGTGAACAGCATTATCTGTTTCATTGAGAGAGACTAGAGTGGATGTTAACTCTGTATCGTCCCTCCTCCTGCCTTTGAGAGGCTGACGACGTCGAGAAGAGGTGCCAGAGAAGAAGCGGAGGTCGGACAGGGGACGTAAGAGGTGGTAGTGATGGTTGTAAGACCGTAGGAGACGGGCCCCACCTGTGAAGGCCGACAACGCCATAAAAGGAGATGACAATGGGGGGGCATTCATTCAAATTTCTGTGTCTCCTCCTCCTCCTCCTTAAACCCTAAACCTTATTATGCAACTCACTATTCAAGTATTCAGTATTCACTCACTGTGTTGGGCGCCAAGTTTCTCATTCCCTCCCCTTCCCTCAGGACAAACATTTGCTGGGAGGTGCCATACATTCTTAACTGACTTCTGGGGACCATATTTTTTAATGCATTCAAAGGGGACCAAGTCCTCAAACAAATGGCTGGGGGTGCCTTTCCGGCCATTTTGCACCGGAAACCATGAAAAGACTAAAATGCCCCTACCGATGTTGGTGAAAAGACTAAGGAGCCCTTAGTTTTGCCCGCTCAAAATAAACGAAGGCTGCTTGGTTTCTTTCTTATTCATCAATGCTCCTCAACCACCACCAAAACAAAACACATTTCATTCGAACATTGGTGAAACTGAGCATCAAGAGCTGGAGGTCGCTCGGCTGGTGATCGAAGTTCGCCGGCGCTGCTGTGGATGTCGGAAAGTTGCTGCTGATCGTCTGGTGTAGACTTCATCGACGAACAGAATGAAACAATGGTAAGTGAAAAATGTGTTCAATTACAGTGAAGTTAGGGTTTAAATTGGGTTTAGGGTTCGAAATTTGTAAACGGGTTGCTGGGTATGTGGCGTTCTTCATGTATACGTTTATGGTTAATGGAAGTTTGAAATTTGATTGAAGTTTGCATGTAGATTAGAGAAGAAATCTTTGTTCAGTTCTGGGTTAAATTTTTTGATGTTTCACAAGAGATGAATTTTACAGTGATTAATTTGGTAATCAAATTGATGTTTATTAATTTGAAGTTGTTTAATATGTTGTGTAGGGTGATTCAATGAAGTCATTCGTTGTTAGATTCCACCATAAAAGGTTTTTCATCCCTGAAAAGGACTTAGACTAATACAATCAGAAGGAACTTTTCATTGATATTAAGTAGAGGTTTATACAAGAAATGGAGAAGTTTTCTAAGTTTGCTGGGATAAATTGGTACCTACCTGGGATGGAGAACAAGAAGCTACCTCTGATTAGTGACACTGACTGGAATAAGTTTGTGGGAGCTTGGTCAAAGTTGGAGCAAGTGAAGACCTTTCCTGTTGAATTGGTTGAGTTGGCTGGTAAGGGAAAGTTGCAGACAACTGTGGATAGCATTGAGGTTTCAGAACCTGATGAATGTATTGTGGAAATGTCCCTGAGTCAAGCAAATGCTTGGGCAGATGAACTCATATGTACCCATGTTGATACACAACATAGCCAAAAATGTAGCCAGAATGTGAACAAGAAGCCACCATCATCTGCAAGCAAAGGCCAGAGGTTTGGTAGTAGGCCACCCAAGCTACCTTTCAGAAGGACTTTGCACAGGGAAGCAAAGGCAGGCAAAGCAAAGGAAGTTGGGTATATGGCTTCTGAATGTGGGCCTGTAGAAGATGTTGTTGGGCCTGGAGAAGCAGCAAGTGGGCCTCAAGTGTCAGCTGAAACCACTGGCCCAACTGTGAGCATTAATGATGGAAGCAACAGCAACTATATCTTGGTGGAACCCCATAACTATGGTGCTGCTTCTACCAAAGCTGCATACTCCACTGTTAGCTCACCAGATAGATCAAGGAAGGGAATCCCTGGCAGAGCAGCTACCCGATCCATTCCAATCTCAGAAGCAAGTGATGTTTCTCCATCAGCTCGATCAACAACACCATCCCCATCCTCAGGACCTGGAACCCCAAGGAGGCCAGTGACCAGATCTGTTTCAGCTGGATCACCTACTCAGGAAGCTGAGACAGGCTTACCTACTCCCCAATAAACTTCTTGCAAAAAGAAGGCTGCAAAAGGTAATAAATCAATGGAGCTTGATCCTGATATGCTTGAAAACATATCAAAACAGTTTAGAGGTGTAGATCCAAAGGAAGTGCAAGAGATTGGAAGGCCAGACATACCTGAAGTTGATGTATTCTTTGAGGATGATGAAAATGGCATAGGTGGATCTTATGAGAATGGTCAACCTGAGGATGATGATGACAGTGATGATGAAGATTTCTTTCCATCAGAAGATGAAGAAGACAGTGAGAGTGAGAATGACAATGATGATGTGGTTGATGAAGATGTGGAGGACTCAGATGTACAAGGGGATGGAGAATTGGAGGTTGAGAGAAGACAACAGCTGGGGGTGGTGGTTGATGAGGAAGGACTTGAGCAACACAAGTTTACTGTTGCAGGCAAGATGGCTAAATTGTACAGTCAATGTACAGTTTGGAGTGAAAGTAGAGATGGTAAAGTGGACATAAAAGCTAGGGATTTGTTCACTTCCAAGGAACAATTCTTAGATGTTATGAAGACTTATGTTATTCAGAGAGGTATAGTTTTGAAGAAGGTCAAGAACAACAAGAAAAGGTTTACTCACACATGTGCAAATGAGAAGTGTAGTTTCAGAATTCACGCAACTGTGATGCAAGACAATGTGACTTGGAGGGTTAAGTATGTGAAAGGGGGGCATGTATGCTATGAAACAACAGCCCATCATCGAGCTGGTAAACATTGAGTTGCTAAGCAGCTGAAGAAGGACTTCATGGCAAACCCAAACATGGATGCCAAGGGTGTTCATGCACTGATTTTTCAAAGATTTGGGGTTGTTGTGCCTGATTACACTTGTTATAGAGCTGTTAGGTTAATGAAGGGGGAGTTGTTTGGTAATCATGATGAGGGGTATAGGAAACTACCTCAATACTGTGAGGAATTCACTAAGGCAAACCTAGGATCAAAATGTTTCATTAAGTTCACTGATAGAGGTCCTACCCTGAATCTCACTTTCAAGAGGATAATGATATGCATTGGTTCAGCAATCCAAATATTCAAGGAGAACTGTAGGGGATTGATTGGATTGGATGGTTGTTTCTTGAAGGGGCCTTACAAAGGTGTGTTGATGACTGCCATTGGCTTAGATGACAATAATGGACAATACCCACTGGCCTATGGAGTATTCCCTATAGAAGATGATGAAGAATGGTCATTCTTTGTCAATGGACTGGCTGTTGCATTAGAGTCACACCAAGAAACACACAAGTACACATTCATGGCAGACAAACACCAGGTTCTAATGCTGAAGCTTTCAATTATTGATCCATTCTTTACTATGTTTATGCTTTTGTTGTGACATGATTTCAATTATTGTTTACTATGTTTATGCTTTTGTTGTGACATGATTTTGGTATTGTTTACTATGTTTACTATTTTGTTGAGAGATTGACTTTGAATATTTTTTTTTTTATCTTAGTCAATCAAGAATGATGTATCCAAGTTCCTTCCTCAGTCCAGGAGAAGGGTTTGTGTCCTACACTTATACAAAAACTTTGCAAACAAGTTTCCAGGTAAAAAAACGAATTTAGTTGACTTGGGAATTATCAGTTAAATAGTATAGATTAAGTTCACTAACTACGACTAACTACGCTTGCATTAGGTGCTTGGTTCCACTTCCACTTCTACATAGCTGCAAATGCATACTCAGAGCATGTTTTCAAGACTGCAATGGAGAAGATCAAGGAGAAAAGTCCAGCTGCATACAACTGGTTGATGGATGCAGAGCCTGTTGAGAATTGGGCCAGATTCAAATATGACCCCAACCTCAAGAGTGATGACAACACCAACAACTTCGTGGAGTCATTCAATCATGCCATCATCAAACATAGAGGTAGGCCATTACTATGTTGGAAGAAATTAGGAAAGTAATTGGCCATCGTTTTGACAAGAGATACAAGTTGGGATGTAGTTGGGAAAGTAGGATAACACCGTTTGTGGATAAGAAGGTCAGGAAAACAATAATTGACTCCAGGGGGTGTGGTGTAGTCACCAGTGCTGGGATAGGTTTGTTTGATATATGGGAGGGGAGTGTGAACCACAATGTTGACCTCAACGAGCACACTTGCACCTATTGCAAATGGCAGATTACTGGCATTCCATGCAAGCATGCAACTAGGTGTATACACAATGACAACTTGAATGTTGAGGACTACATTGCACCTTGGTTCATGGTGGAGAAATATAGAAAGTTGTATGACACATTCATCCGTCCCATACCTGATCACACCATGTGGCCTGAGTTTGATCGTAAGCTGCTTGATCCATCATTTGAGTTGAAGAAGAAAGAGAGGCCTGAAAAGCACAAAAGAAGAGAGCCCAGAGATGTTCTTGAAAAAGAGAAGGAGATTGGGAGGAAGCATGGCACCAAGAGGTGCTCAACATGTGATGAGACATGACACAACTACAAAACTTGTGGGCAAGCAAGGGATGAGAATGGAATGCTATTACCAACTGTCAAGGAGAAATCAGTTTCAGGGGCTAAGAGAAGCAGGGGATCCAATGCAAATGTGGCAAACAGTCAAAGAAAGAAGGGAAGGGTGACAACTTCTACTGATGTCGAAGGTCAAAGGGTTTCTACTGAATCAAGGAAAGGCAACAACAGAAAGGGCTTCTCTGGCAGTAAGACAACAACCAACAGTGGTCCATCCCTGTGATATGGTGATGTGCAATGTCAGTTTCTAGGTTTTAGTATTAAGTTTATATTTTGTTATTTTGTTTCTATTTTGGTGTCTGTATGACTTGGTTTTCAGTGTTCATGGTTGGAACATCTCAGTGTTTAGGGCCTAAACATGTCACTGATTAGGGTTTCAACATTGGTTTCACTTTTGTATGGCCATGTGGATGTTTTCAAAGATATTTATGGCTATAATGTTGTTGATGGTATGAATTAGATGATTTTGCAATGTGAAATGTGCAGATTATGAGCAACCACTGTTTGCTAGGTGCAGTGTATGATATTGATGATATTGGAATGTGCATACACTTGCTGTCAAACTTGCTGTCAAACTTATCAATTAGATTGAACTAATTAAAGTGAACTCATCAACAATGTGCATACAGAGCCTGTCAAACTTTTCAATTGCATATTTGGTGCATAATTGGTGCATAGTGATACATAAAAAATGGACAAATTTTGCTTCAACTCTTCATTTCATTTCATTCATTCAATCCATTGATTCCAAAATACACAGTAGTGTTGTACACTACTTAAACATCCATCCATCCAAAATACATGGCAGGGGTACATAATGTTACTCCCCTCCTCCTGCCAAATGCTACAATTCAACCAAAATACATAAAACAACTAAATTACATCATCATCCAACCTACACCTTAAGCAATAAAACTAAACAAGCAAAGTACAAACCATCACTTGAAAACAGAGATTACAATGATAACCAAGAACATCACAATGGCAACCAAACTCCCAATTCCCATCCCACACATCATCATTGTCCAAAGCACCTTGTCCCAAACCTCCTTCAATTCACTGGCCTTCTCCACCAGCACGGACACCTTCTCCTTCAGCTCACCAATATCCTTCCTGGACTCCCCTGTTTCAATCACCAAGGCAGCTATTTGCATCCTCAATGTTGCTAGCTCTTCAGTGGCGTTGTTGTTGCACATAATCAGCTCACCAACATCTTTCTTGCACATGTATACCATCATCATTGCAGTTTGCACCTTGTCCCTCAGCTCCAGCAACTCTGCACTTTCATCTCCAGGCATTGAAGGTTCAACACTAGGCCCGACATTCTCCTTCATGCCCTTGTCCTTCCCACTTGGAGGATCCTCACATTCGTCGAGCCACCCCAGAAATTTTCCACAACCCAGGCTGGGGCATTTTCCATAGATACGACCAGGATTCTGATCACTCCTTGACACCTTCAGAACACCATCTGCACGACATCGACCGCAAACAAACTTGCCATTGACTCAATTGAAGGTTTTGTTGAATCCCTCCATTTTGTCCTCTACAAACAAACCATCCACGACAATCAATAGTAAGCCCTAATTAACCATTAATTTTCCATCAAACTAAACCCTAATTAACCACTGTACAATCACTCATTTTCATAAAATCTCAGGTTTACAACAACGAATTATACACTTTTCTTAAATCGGACAAACAAAAATGATAAAGAAGGAAATTTTCTAAAAAATAACCCTAATTTCCCCGAATCCAAACTCAAACAACCTAACAGCAACGACGAATAACCGAATAAGAAGGAAGATGAAGGAGCTTACCAGGAATTCTCCTCGCCATTGCTGCTGAATTGAACTCAAACGTTGCCAAGAACACAGAACACACAGAAGATTGCCGAACAACACAGAAGAAACGAAGAAGAAGAAGAACCGAAGAAGAAGAAGCAACGAAGAAGAAGAAGCGAAGAAGAAGTAGCAAAGTGAGAGAAGGAGTTCAGTTATATTAAAAAACTTTTGGAGGCAATGAAAGGTAGTTTCGGAACTACACCCATCAATTTCAAAAAATTTAGTACTTAACCCAACTGTCACCGGTTTCCGGTGCAAAATGGCCGGAAAGGCACCCCCCAGCCATTTGTTTGAGGACTTGGTCCCCTTTGAGTGCATTAAAAAAATGTAGTCCCCCAGGAGCCAGTTGTTAAGAATGTATGGCACCTCCCAGCAAATTTTTGTCCCTCAGTCCCCTCATTTTCTTTTCTTTTCTTTTCTTTTGCTTGTACTTCATTCACTTCGTGACCCTGCCCTCTACCCAACCCAAACCCACCACACTCATCCAATTACGTGTGAGACTGGGATCAGGTCCAACTAAGCCAGACCCATACTCGACCCATTCTCATAACAGTATATTTAGTCCTTGTTCGACAATAGTGTTTGGGTTAGCGTTTAGCGTTTTGACCAATCAAAACGTCATTTTGTCAAATTTTAAATGTTCGGTAAAACAACGTTTTTTATCTACTGATAGCATTTAATGAAGATTTTGGTTGACGTTGGTATGACTAACGTCAAAGGCAGCAACAGTGTTTAATGTAATTTTATCCCAATGATGTCCTTTGACTTTTCTTTTATATAATTGAAAATACAAACTGCATGTATATGTAATTTCCTTGGACCAATCAGTAATCAAGGATAACCACCCACCCGACCACTAAAAAATAGTAACAATATAATAATAATAATAATAATAATAATAATAATAATAGTAAAGATGATGATAAAATAAATTTAACAAAATTAAAAATACAATAATTATAATAATAGCAGTTGTGTCCTTTTTAGTCATTTTACATTCATCAGCTATTCCATCCTCTAATTTACCGAACACATTCTCTACAAAATAGTTATACTAACAGCTATCAATTATCAGCTAATATCCAACAGTTATCCGCTAGCTCAACAACTATCCGCTACTCAAACAATTATCTACTACTTAATCCGATGTTTTCGCCGAACAGGGCCTTAGATTATTAGAAGGGAGAAGTGTAATGCCCCGAAATTTCAATTACTAAATTAACGGTCAGTACTAACATTAATAGTAAAGTCAAATCTACACGAGCGTCACCATCGTATCCCAAAAGGAATACAAGGACAAAATAGTCAATAATCAAATAACAGTCTACTTAAATAAAAAGACAACAATATCCAAGATGAACTCAAAACTCAAACCCAACAAAACAACTCCACTGACTTACTAATTCATTCTAACACAACTATTAAAACCATTATCAAGAAGAACGACCTCACTTCTAGTTCCCGTTACTTTCAGAGTACTCATTATTGGGAATGTCCCGACAATGTTCGATATACACAGAGATTAAACCAAAGTAATATAGTAATTATATGTCTTGCTAGAGACCTCTATAATTAGTAATTAAATATGTTTAATTACAACTATATTATTTGGTCCTACTGGGTCACACAAGTCAGTGCCCTGGAACAATGTATGTAACCTAAATGATATTGCATCAAGTTTAGAAAAGTTGGAAACTGATTTCTGTGAGAAATCAGCCCAACATGGACTGAATTGGGCTCAACACGGACCGTGTTGACCCAACACGGTCCGTGTTGAGACACCACGGTCCGTGGTGTCCATGGGCCGAATAATTGGACTCTCTGGAGTCCAACACGGACCGTGTTGGGCCCAGAAAATGCGCCGTCGTATTAATTCGGCCCTTTAGGGTTTTGAACCCTTTCCCTAGGTTTTCTAAACACTATATAAATGGGTCTCTGGGAGAGATTATTCCACACCAACTGCCTTCGACTCTTAGAGAGATACCAGGGTGATTTCCTGAGTTCCTCTCTCTTTTAGTTTGCAGTTCTAGTTTCAGGAAACACTATCAGTTTCCTGAAACAATCTCACATACATCTTAGATTGAGATTCGTCTCGATCGGGTCGATCTAGCAATCGGGTTCCCGGAGTGCTGCGTGGACTTTTCGATGAGGGTTTGACATTGGAATCTGGAAGGTCAACCTCTTCTTCAGCAGGAATTAGCGATCAGGTATAATTACTAAAGCCTCTGCAATTGTTTTGATTAATTGTTTATAACTGTTATAATTTTCCGCCAATTAATCTGTATCTGTTTAGGAAATAGATAACCTAAAACCTAATAGTGGTATCAGAGCCACCAATTGCATGCTAAAGTATTGTACTTGTATTCATAATTAATTTTGTCAATAATTGAATTATATTATGAATATGCTAGAGTAGATTTATGCCTAAAATTTTGAATCTTTATGAAAGTTTTAATCTTTGATGTTCATAATAATAAATCTGAGATTTTATTGTAAAATTTCATACTTTGTTATTATTTATTTCTTGTTGCCTTTAGTAAATCAATTTTATGTTTGTTTAAGCGTTGAATATAGCATGAACTTGATTTACATTTTGAACATTTTAGAAGCAATCATGTTTAATATTGTTAAACAGTAGGCAATACATGAAATAGGTTTAAATTCGCAAAATAGGGTTTTGTAGAATTAATTTTCTGATTTAGTTTATTTACGGTAAATATGAAAAATCGAAATAAACTATCAAACGAACTCGAAAATTTCTGATATTTTTACTGGAGGTGTCTGAAAGTGTTCTGGACTTTCCATAATTTTTGTAGATTTTTCCCAATTAAAATGGATTTTTAATTGAGTTTTTAGATCTGAAGTGAATTAAAATTTGTTTAATTCTCTGAATTTTATAAATTTGTAGAAATTTGTAAAACTTCTGAAATTTTTACAGTAGGTTACTGGGTAACCATACTTTTAGGGAAAAATTTTCCGTTAATTTATCTGATCAAATTATATTTTTTAATTTAAATTTTCATATCTCAGAGAAATAAATTCGTTGCTTCTCTGAATTTTGTATATTTATAGAAATTTGCAAATTTTCTGAAAATGTTACAGTAGGTTTCTGTTATGGATAAAATTTTCGTGAATTTTTGAAATCGTTTACTAATTTTCCTTTAATTTTCAGATTAACAGAAAAGTACAATTGTTTACTTTTCTGAATTTTATTCTAATTTTCGAAATTTGATAAAAATCTGAAATTTTTACAGTAGCATATTGGATGAACCTACTGTATGGGAAAATTATAAAATTTGATTTTTAAACTTATCGGACTACTATTATTTATTTTCCTCTTAAACGGAGAATTAAAAGGTTTAATTCCCTAAATTTTTACAATCTTTTAGAAATTGTTAAAATTCTGAAAAATATTTCATATTGGGTTATTAGATAACGCTGTGATATGAAATCTTTAAATTCGATAAGTTACGATAGTTTTATTTAAGTTTTTCATTCACGAAATTAACCGAAATTGGGAAGCAACACGG
Organism: Portulaca oleracea; assembly: GCA_029582165.1. Lineage (NCBI taxonomy): Eukaryota > Viridiplantae > Streptophyta > Magnoliopsida > Caryophyllales > Portulacaceae > Portulaca > Portulaca oleracea. The sequence continues at coordinate 9,066,323 of CM055875.1, forward strand.
ACCGTGTTGGATCAACATGGACTGTGTTGCCAGCAGTTTTTGTGAATTCGTATATTTTAGGGTTTGTAATTAATTTTAGAAATTAATTATTAAATCCTATTACTACTAAATCAGATAATAGGCATAAAATCTATTATTTTGTAAAGTTTAGGAAACTTACTATAATTTTGAAAGATATAGTATCTTTTAGACTCCTTGATTTTAGGAAAGTCAAGTATTTTGTATGTATAGGTATAAAATCCTAAATCTGTTTAGGTAACTAAGATAAAATTTGGATTTTGTTTGCTTTATTAGTCATGCAAACCTTTTAGGAAATTTTATTAGTATTTATTTCCTTATGTGTTATATTGCAATTATTTATATGCCTTTATAATTTGTTATTTAAGCATGTGTTTATTGCAATATTGCATGTTTGCATGTGCTTCTAGTATGGCCATAGATAGTCAGTTTTACCGGTCTGCGTACCGGGTTGGGTGAAATACGGTCTGCGTACCGTCTTTAAATTAAATTTTAAATTTAAAATTTCAGTTAAGTTTATTTTTAATTCTCAATTGTGAGGTCCAAATTGTAAATTGGTTGTAATTGGAGACATCAAATTGAGTGGGAGCCCAACAGCAATAGAGGTGGTGATTCGAGTGGGAGCCCATCCAATGGAGTTGCATGACCCAAGAAGGTTTTTTGAAGACTATCAAGGCTTAGTTAAATTAGTTGATTAAGTCTAGGTGGCCATACTATGGGTTTTATTTATGCTTTAAATTCGTTATTGCATGTTTTATTATTCCTTTTATGCTTTTCAAAAGAGTTCACCTAGAATTGCATGCTTAGGATAATAAAACCTACTCTCAAAATGAATTATTGCTCAACCTATCGAAACACCACTTAGATGGATAAATAAAGAAAGCCAAAGCGAATTATTTGTCCATCATTAATAAGTAGGGTGGGAGCTAGGTCAATTCAAATTGGCTATCAAAATAGTTTTGGGCCAAGAGCAGAGGAAGAGAAATATTGTATTCGATACAAATTTCTTGCCAAGAGTCATTTTGAATGATCGATCATAAGATGATCCACCAAAGGTAACATGGGCTCGAGTTTTGTTGGGCCAAAGTCCACTTGAGCCCATGGATCTTGTGGGTCTTGGTTGAATTAAAACACTAAGTGAGAGTTAATAAAGTGTTTTGATTTGAAATTAAAATTAGTTTAATTTCTTTTGATGAATAATAACTAAAATGAACCAACTTGTCTCGTAGAATTATTTATGTCTTTTCACTCAAACATCCACCACTAATAAAATATCGTTTTTTCTCCTTGAGAAAGAGAAAAACAATTACACCAACTCCTTAATTGGCATCGCTATCACAAGATTGTCTTGGAGGCGAATTAAAAGAAACATGTCTTTGATATAACATTGAGCTAGGCATCAATATTGAGAGGTCAATCAAGCCAAATGAATACATGTAATGTCATAGTATTCATACAACTTTAACTTCAAAATGTTTGAAGATTAGAGGAAGATTTCAATATTACCAACTCAAAACCAAGTTCATCGAACTAGTTAGAGTTGACAAATATGAAACCAATAACCAGATAGTCTCGGTTAAGGTAGATAAAGGCCAATTGATGGCACTAATGTTCTGAAATAATTTGACTATTTTAAAAACATGAGAAACCTTAGATCCCATTTAGCCAAAAGATTGGCGACCAAAGATAGTCTTTTAGTCAAGGGGAAAATAAAGATTTAAGAAATCTATCAAAGACAAGAAGTCAAAGGAAAGGTAAGGACAAACAGTTGTACATACCCAACCAATGACAGCAATCGGTTAACAACCAGATCATGTATGACACTGGGAGCGTGAATAACTATAAGGAAGACTTGAGATATGATTTCAATTCTAGGCAAATGCGTATATGATACACACTACCCTTATTAAACCCACTTTGAGTATAAGATACCGGCTGTGAAACTCGCATTTATGCAAATGTGCAGTATCTACAGCAAAGTAGATGTGCTTTGAAGGATGAGAGTCAGCCTACAAATAGGAACATACAATTAGTTGTAGGTCCTTATGAAGAGTTGGTTGTTTATCCATTTCCTCAAGACTTATAAGAGAAATGTATAGGTGATTCTATGTTCTCTTTATAAGTGTTTCTTACTCTCAATTAGAGAGAGAGAGAGGATCTCGGATAAACACACCCAACACATCGAAACCAAAAGGTTTAAAAGGAATAACCCTTGTTCAAACATAAAACTTGTAACTATCTATTAAGTCATGCTAATTAGAGCGCATTCAGAAGCGTCACAGTGATAGAATTTTGAATGATAAGACTTTGAAACATGTGATGTCTGCAAAGCATGACTGTACCTTTTACAAGAAAGGGTGAACGTGCCAACAAACACTCATGCATATGGATGTATGTAGACCAATTGAGCACAAGTACAAGGGGTGAATTACTTCAAATCTTCAAGATGAATAAAATAACACATGGTGATTCATGTCTAGATTCATCCAAGTGGAATGTTGAAATAGTTTGAAGATTTCCAAAATGAAGTAGTCTTGGCGAAACAATGAGAGCACCTAGATAAGATCGAAAGGATGCTAATGGTTGAGTCAAGAGTTTGAACAAATGACTCAAATGAAACATAATTATGGCACTATAAGCTTAAGTCATATTAATCAGAAATGTATTCAGAAACTGCATAGTGCAGGATTTTGAAAAACCTAAACTTTGAAAAGTTCAATGTTTGCAAAGCATGTCTGATGAGTAAGATGACTAAAATCACCTTTTATTGGAATTGGTGAACAAGCTAATGACTTATTAGGATGCATACATACTGATGTATGTGGGCCTATGAGCACTAGCGCTAGAAAAAGGTTTACTGTACTATTTCATCACTTTCGGTGTGATTTTTAGTAGATATGGGTATATCTACTTAATACGCCACAAGTCCAAATCCTTTGAAAATGTTCAAAGAGTTTCAAAGTGAAGTACAAAACCAACTTGGCAAGAAAATCAAAAACCCTTCAATTACATTGAGGTGAGAATTTGAGCCAAAGATTTCATTGACCAATCCAGAGAATATGGAATTGTTTCATGACTCTCTCCTCTAAGAATACGACATCTTAATGACGTATCTAAGAGCAGGAATCACACCTTATTAGATATGGTGTGATCAATGATGGTTGAGTCAACATTGCCGATTACCTTTTGGGGATACACGCAATTAACCATAGCTGTAATTACTGAATAAAGATTATCGGAAGCATTAGGAGAAGAGAGGTTCTTGAACCGTCTTCTGAAAGAAAGGAGTATCACTTCTACAAACTGTTGTAGAGGAAAGTGTTTGTGTCTCAAAATACTTTCTTCTTAGAGAATATGTTATTCTCTAAAAGAAAGAGTGGGAGAGATTTTGAACGAGACAATTACATTTACCCTACCTGACCAGGATATCAAGAAGGTCAAACATACTGGGAAGTGCCAAAGATAATATTGTGTTTACAAGAAGTTCAGTGGGAGTAATGCGTTTTCTGATATAGTATGTGATTGACATACTGCCTACTAAGAAGAATATTCCAATGTTGCTTCTACTGAGGTTGACTTGGAAATAATTTTCAAAGTGAAGGATTGGTGGGGCTAAGAATTTTCTTGGAGACAAGATTTATAATGATACATTAAAGATTTTGATTGTTTGAATCAAAGTTAACTAGGTGTTGAATAGTTCAACTCACTTTGAGAATGGATTAATTTTCAAAATCATGGCATGTCCTTACGGAATTTGATTGTCTCAAAAACAATCAGAAGTTCTAAGAAGGATGAGACATATAACTCATGCTTCAGGCGTGAGATTAATGTATGCCATGAGATGTTCAAAGTCCAACATAACATATATATTGTATATGTATAAGCAAAACTAAGGATGTGTCCTAAGTCTAAAGTGGTTGATAAAAGCCAAGTGTGAAGAGTTGCATTGATGCTACACTCATGCAGAGAAATATGATTATCTGAAAGGTCAGAGAAAATTATACGATCTGTATTGAGTGGTATTGAGGTGAACTGGAAGAAGTTCCTAACATGACATGCAGTTAATTCTACAAATAAGACAAGTATGACACGACTTTAGAAGTTGTGGCAGAAACTGTTAGGATTGCGAAGTTTGTTTTTAGAACTGGGTGATGTTTCTAGCCTTGCGAGAGAAATGAAGCCTTATTGATAGGAGCCATCACTCAAGCAAAGGAACTGAAGCTCACTATGAATCCAAACATATGTTCCGGAAATATCTTCCTATATGAAAGGTCATTAGTGAGATGGTATATGTACGAGGTTCATTGCAAGTATTATGTACTAAACCCTTGTTATAGTTATATCATGATAGTCATGCATGGGCAATATGTATTAAACACATTCCGGAATATTAACAAGTCAAATTTGCATGAATTGTTCATGAATTATGACATTATTGATTCATTATTGAGAATAAGATTCCAAAATTTACATCAATTGTGGTTTAGAATTATGTAAATGTCCAAAAAGATTAGCGCATTCAAAATGGGAAATTGGATGAGGTTCGATTTCTGAAACCCCATTAGTGAACTTGATAACGCTAGTCTTGGTCGACAGTCGACCTGGTTCCTAATTGTATTATCACGTAGGAACAGTGATAATATCAACACAATTAGCATGTAGGATTGAGGTGATGATCAAGTTTCGTGATCATAGTGATGTGATGACATCATAAATCAATCACATGGGTACTGTTGAGAACAACTATCGAACTAACCCGCAATGGGAGCTCTTTAAGTTAGGAATGTCATAAGAGCTCTCACTACTCAAAATTCTTAAATCCTGAGTTCAATACATAGACTACATGGTCTGCTGTGACTTTGGAGCGCGTCAAACGCGTCTTCGTAATAAAGAGGCTATAAAGGCGATTATGCAGGTTCTGATTGGATCATGTGAGAATGTGTGTCTGAACAAGATGGCATTGTCCTCCCTATTAGGGACAGTTGTCTTTTGGCCACTCGGTGAGATTGGACTGAAAATGCTTGGCCGAGCTCAGTTGAATCAATAGTTGCTCATCTGTTTTTCAAAGTCTAAACTCGGAGACCGAGGAACGTTTCGGACCTTAATAAGGATGACATCAGCTTACCTTATCCGAACATGAGACAGTAAGTGACAAGGGAATTCAAGGAATCGAACACTTGTGGGACAAGTGGGAGATTGTTGGGAATGTCCCGACAATGTTCGATATACACAGAGATTAAACCAAAGTAATATAGTAATTATATGTCTTGCTAGAGACCTCTATAATTAGTAATTAAATATGTTTAATTACAACTATATTATTTGGTCCTACTGGGTCACACAAGTCAGTGCCCTGGAACAATGTATGTAACCCAAAATGATATTGCATCAAGTTTAGAAAAGTTGGAAGCGATTTACGAGAAATCAGCCCAACACGGACCGAATTGGGCTCAACACGGACCGTGTTGACCCAACACGGTCCGTGTTGAGACACCACGGTCCGTGGTGTCCATGGGCCGAATAATTGGACTCTCTGGAGTCCAACACGGACCGTGTTGTTTCAACACGGACCGTGTTGGGCCCAGAAAATGCGCCGTCGTATTAATTCGGCCCTTTAGGGTTTTCAACCCTTTCCCTAGGTTTTCTAAACACTATATAAATGGGTCTCTGGGAGAGATTATTCCACACCAATTGCCTTCGACTCTTATAGAGATACCAGGGTGATTTCCTGAGTTCCTCTCTCTTTTAGTTTGCAGTTCTAGTTTCAGGAAACACTATCAGTTTCCTGAAACAATCTCACATACATCTTAGATTGAGATTCGTCTCGATCGGGTCGATCTAGCAATCGGGTTCCCGAGTCTTTGCGTGGACTTTTCAGTAGAGGGTTTCAGCATTGGAATCTGGAAGGTCAACCTCTTCTTCAGCAGGAATTAGCGATCAGGTATAATTACTAAAGCCTCTGCAATTGTTTTGATTAATTGTTTATAACTGTTATAATTTTCCGCCAATTAATCTGTATCTGTTTAGGAAATAGATAACCTAAAACCTAACACTCATCACCTGAAACACTTTAAAAAATGAGATGAAACTCAATAATGTCTAATATTAACCGTCAAAATAGATTAAAATTCATTTCAATTTATTTAAGGGAGAAGTGAACAAGTCAAACATTTTCACAAGCAGTTGACTCCATGTAAACACAAATTTCGAGTCTAAAATAAATAAACACAGGAAATTGAGAAACAAATTAATTTGTATTAATATTTCATATACGGGTACAATCTCTGAATTAAATACAATAAAGTAGTCCTCTGATTCGATCTCCTGAAACTTGGGTAAACCGAGGGCGCGGACGCTTGATTTCGATTTCGAATGCAAGTCTAGCTGAAGGACTCTTGTAGTAGTTATTGAGCTTAAGGTCATGAGCGTTGATCTCATTGATGCTTGGTAGCCGAAGGTTGCTCAAAGTTTAGTCGTCTGCAGGTTAACTATCAGTTGCAGTTCTTCAAGTTTTTGAATGTGAGGGCTTGAGTGCTTGATCTCGATCGGTGAACTAGACGAGGAAGACGACTGCAGTTTTTGATGCGAAGAACAGAAGTTGTTGAACCAGCCGACGTTAGTCCTTGTCGCTTGTAGCTGGAGAGCGTCTATAGTTCGATCTTCTGAAGGTTTTGCAGGCCTCATCGAAGAACTCTGTAACAATTCTTGATCTAGACGCGATGGAGGCTTGGAGACTCGATCTTGAGCTTTTGCAGACTTTGATCCTTGGCGCTTAGTAGTTGGAGGCTGCTAGCAGTTTGATCTTCTGAAGCCTCTGGAGTGCAGAATGCCCGGGAGTTGAAAATGAAGGGGGAGGACCCCTATTTATAGGCTCTGGAGGCCTATCTTCTAGGGTTTGAGTTGAGCTTTGGGCTTGGGCCCAAGTTAATTAATTATTCATTTAATTTTAAAAGAGATAATTAATATTTTCTACATCATCTTTAACACGTGTCACGATATTATTGGCCAAGATATATTCCCATTTAAAATTTAATTAAATGGACCGCTATAATTAAATTTACACATGGCAGATAATAATTGGCCAAATAAAATTAATTTATTTTTCACGTGTCATTTTTTAATTTGGCGACAAATTTTTGCCTCCTACAGATGCCCCCTTCGAGAGTCAGCTGCGGACACGAACTTAGAGTGTTTGAAGCGGTCGGGTCTTGAATATTTGATGGACATTGTGATTGAGCTTAACAATCGAATGAATAAATGCATCAATATTCCTTATTTGTTCTCGCCTACAAGCGTCATCGATTGACAGAAAGGACACCTCTAGCTGGCTTGCCACCAATATTGACTTGAGGGTGCGTTTGGTAAGATTCTTAGGAAAATTTTCCTGGCAAAAAGTTTCCCTGAAAAGTTTTCCATTGGAAATATTTCCCTGGGAAAAAATTTCCCTTAACCCCCTCTAAGGGAAATTTTCCCTAGGAAAACCTTGCAAATGGTGGGCCAGTTGTAAAAACTTTCCCGAGGTCAATATACAACCAAACATGGGGAAAATAAGTCAACTCGGGAAAATTGACCATTTCCCCGGGGTTTTTGACTAAACAAAATCACTTTGAATGAGATGTCGATGTCGCCAACTTGAAAGAGTCTACCACTTAGCCAAAGGATCGAAGTGCGCCGCTGATTTGAAAGACGATGACGTCGTCTTAGAGCAGAAGTCAGCCAAGACGACTAATATGTCCCCACGATGCATGCTTGAGAGAGGTGGTCAACCAACATGAGGACTGCACCATCCGATGACTCCGACTTGAAGTGAGCCACCAACATGATGATCTTAGCATGCCAGAGCATGACTTGAAAGCCCACAATCTTGATGACTTAGAAGTCGGTCCATTTCTTGCAGTTTTGACTTGAGAGTCTTCATCATGATGACGTAGAAGTCCTTAACCTTGTCGACTTTGGAATCTTGCACGGATAAGCTATTGATTTTAATGACTTAAGCGTCTCTTCTATTGACTTGTGAGTCTTTACTTATCTTGACTTGGGACTCCTGCATCCTATTGACTTGTGAGTCATTAAATTTTGCTCATGCATGAGTCATTCATTTTGACGTGGGAGTCATGAACTCATGAATCTTTTGTAGGGAGTGACTTGGGAGTCTTTTCTTTGGTGACCTAAGAGTAATTCGTTTTTTCGCCTTCAAATTTGATTTTGACGACGTGGTAGTCTTGAATTTGGCTGACTAGGAAGTCTTCAATTTTTGTTGACTTGAAAGTCGGTGGGTTAGATGACTTAAGAGTCTTGAATTTTGTTGACTTGAAAGTCTTTGGATTTGCTGATGTGAGAGTCGTATGCATCGTTGACATGAGAATCTCGAAGTTTATTGACTTGGGAGTCGTGATTTTTTTTTCTCAACTTTTGAGTCCTTGTATTTTGTTGATTTGAATTTGGTTCACTTGTAGGTCTTTCATTTTATCGACTTGGAACTCAAGAGACTTGTTGATGCGAGAGTTTGACTGACTTGTAAGTCTTTGCCTTGTTGTTCACTTGGAAGTCAAGGGACTTGGTGACTTAAGAGTCTTAAAGTTTGTTGATTTGAAAGTCTTGAATTTTTTCCCGACTTGGAAGTCTTTAATTTTTGTTGACTTGGAAGTCCGTGATTTTGGTGACTTGAGTGTCTGACTTGAAAGCCTTGGCTTTGGACTTGTGAGCTTTACTTGTACGACTTGTGAGTGTTTGACTTGAAAGTCTTGAACTTTGACTTGTAAGTCTTGAATTTGCTAACTTGTAAATTCTTGAATTTTGCTAACTTGAAAGTCTTGGAGTTTGTTGACCAGGAAAGTCTTCAAAATTTGTTGGTTTGAGAAGGAGTTTTTTTTTTTTTTTTTTTTTTTTTTTTTTTTTTTTTTTTGGTATGACTGCATCTGAGTCTAGACCCAAATTGCCTACGTACCTTAAGGGATGAGATACCTATAAGGATCAAGCCAAACGTAGTTCAACGAAAGAGAAAAAGAAAGTTTTTATTTTTTTTATTTTAGCCGTACATAGTTTATACTCTAGCGGGCTAGGAGTATTACAATGATAAAAATGAAAGGAACCGAAAATGAATTCTTTTTATTTGGTGAACAGTTTAGGCTCTTGCTCAGAAGCTACATCTTCACTTTCCTAGATTTCGACTTGGGAAGAAGAAAGCGTCTCCTCTCGCTCAAGCTCCATGTCATTGTTGTTTTTGCTTTGATGACCAGTAAAAATCACAGTGCGTCTCTTCACTCTGAGAGATCCTTCAGTCTTGACCTCCAATGTTGAACAACGCTTCATGCGAGATAGGATGGAGCTTTGAACTTTGTTGATGATCCCCAGGCGGTTAAACGCAAAGCTCTTTTTTCTGGCTAGGTTGTGAACCTGTCACCTTTTCAGTTTGTTTGATCCTTGACAATACAGAAGGATTTGACCTCGAACCATCGTTGATTCTGTTGAAGACCGAGGCTTTGCGCTCTCCTCGACACCCTATCCGCTTAAAGACAGATGCTTGTTTGCGGGAAGCTGACTGTCGTCCCAACCTATCAAACACAGAGGGCTTTGACTTAGGCTAATACTCCATTCCTTTGCTATAGTCTTCTTCGATCTCGAAACAGGAGACCATGTTCACAGCTGCAACATTGTTAACTTCTCCAAAGAAGTACTTCGGAAAGTATTCCTTGTAATAACCCATCCCTAGCTAACCCAACGTAATTAAGCTAATTAATGAGTTTAATTAAGAAAATCGCGCATTTCATTTCAAGTTAACCACTGGTGTTTTTGCAGGACTCGAGCAGAGCAACGATCGTCATACGTAGGGGTGGCAATTCGGGTTTGAGCGGGTCGTTTCGGGTTGGACATTTTGGTCATTTCATTATTTCGGGTCATTTTTGGTTTCGGGAAGACATACTATTCATTTACTATTTGAATTAAATTCGTTTACTGTTTGCATTAAATTCTTTTACTGTTTGCAATAACTTCATTTTATATTTACTTATTTCATTTGAAAGTTATGCACGTTACTTGATTTCAAACGTACGTGATTTATTATTATTTTTATAGTTTTTTAATTATAATTCTTCGTCGGTGTAATAATATATTACGGACTCGTTTATATTTTTGTTAGGTTCGCACCAGATAGTATATTCAAACGTTTTTTTCTAGTAACGCAATTTGATCTTTAATTAAATTTAGTATATGTTTATGGACGCTTGATAGTAGAGTAACTAAATATAAATATCTGGATTTTTGATTTTCAAGGAGATTTTCTCTATAATTTCTAGTTGTTTGATCTAGTGATCTTAAAAAATTCCAGGCTTCTTGAATAGTGTATACTTTCAATTCAGGAAAATTAAACGATTGTCCAGGAGCATAATCTCCTTCTTTAGTTAGTCTTCGATTGAAACCTATTTTTATACATATTTATTTCTTAAGCTTGAATAGTGAATGTCAGATATTCTTTCGGTTAGATAAACAATTTTTGCATAAAAATATCTACATTCAATTTTGTTTTGACACAAAAAGTTAATTAGGCGTAATAATCCATCTTCACAATACATGCCAGTTATTATTTCTTTTTTATTCTTCAGTCTTTAATTTTTCCTTATTTGCAATTCTAGTCCCTCATGATTTATTCCTTTTTCATTCTTCAGTCTTTAATTAGAAAAGTTGATGCATTAGCATTTTATTATAGAAGTTTATATATACGTTCGAATACAAATTTCCCCATAAAAGATAAAAATCAAAAAGAAAAAATTAAAATAGATCCTCTATTCTCTACAATAAGCTCAGTAATCACACCTCAAGCACAAGAGGCACGAATACCTGCATTAACAGAATTTAAATTAGTAAATGAAGAAGAAATTACAACTAATCTATTATCTCCAAGATTATCTTTTATTGAAAAAGGGTTAAGGATAGATAGTAGACCAACAACGTCAAGAACTTTTAGTATGAATTATTCTCGAAATTTAAACTTAAGATCTCTTAATACTGATAATAGAACATATAGAGTTAATTTAGAATATTTTGTTGGACAAAAATGGATAAAAGATAAAGTAATTATAGATACGGGAGCATCACAATGTCATTGTATAACTTTACCAATTTCAGCATACATAGCATCCGAATACAATTGCACTACATATGATGGAAAAATGAATATTTTAACACAAAAATAAAAATAATGATGAGAACACCTCAATCCTTTTTATTAGAACAAGATTGTTATATAGACTCAACAATTAACAATGAATATTATCATATATTATTAGGTATGACATTCTTAGATAAATTCACTTCTTATGAAATCAAGCCCGCTCATATTACTCTTATAGATGGAGAATCTAAAATCACCCTTTTTAGAGTATGAAACAAATCGCTATCCCAATCCTTACGTACATTGAAATAACAGTAAAAGACTTAGATATCACAACAGCTGTATTAGTAGATACTGGATCAGAAGCAACATTATTTGATCAATTACTTTTACCACAATGGGAAACAATTCCCTCGAACAAGAAGATTATAATTAAAGGAGTAAATTCTCCAAGAACTTATATCGAACATTATCAAACTAATGTAACAATTATATTAGGAAATAAAATTTTAAATATACCTATTGTTCTACAATATAATTCGGGATATGACACACTACTTGGAAATGATTTTCTGAAACAATTTTCAAAATTTACACAAACCGCTTTTACAATTTCACTAACAACAAAATGTGGTCATATATTAAAAACACCTACATTAAAATATCCATACAGAGTGCGCGCGAAGCGTGGTGGACAAGGTTATGAAAAAGTCTCTTTGAACACACAAGTTGAAAATAAAAATCCTAAATATAAAATTAATATAATCACCAAAGAAAAAATATTAGACAAACTTAAACAACTTTATTATGAAAATACATTACAGTTTTGGAAACCAGAATATCCTAGAGCCAAAATAGAATTAACACAAGAAATATATATTAGAGAAAAACCTATGTTATATACAGAGGGAGATATTAAAGAATTTCAGTCCAGATTAATGAACTTTTAGAAAAAGGGTTAATAAGACCATCTAAAGGAGCTTACTCTTCTCCAGCTTTTATGGTAATGAATGAAGCAGAACGAAGAAGAGGAAAAGCAAGAATGGAATAAATTACAAAAAATTGAATCAATATACTAAGACATATAATTATTTCCTACCAAACAAAGAAGTTTTTATTAATGTTGTAAAAAATAGGAAATATTTCTCGAAATTTGACTGTCAATTCGAATTTTGGTAGATAAAAATGGAAGAAAATAGTTATACCATTTGGATTGAAAAATGCTCCTAGAATATTCCAAAGAAGAATGGATGATGCTTTTAAACACCTTAATAACTTCTTAGTAGTATATGTTGATGATATCCTTATTAGTTCTAATTCTCTTGATGAACACGAAGACATCTAGAAGAATTTGTTAAAGTAGCTATTAAAGAAGGAATTTGTTTGAGTGAAAGTAAAGCAATTATAGAAAAAGAAAAAATTGAATTTTAGGATTTGATGTGGGAGTTAATGGAATAAGCCTACAACATCACATTTCTAGAAAAATAAAAGAATACCCTGATGAGCTTAGAACTAAAAAACAAATTCAAGGAATTTTAGAACTATTAGGATTCCCACCTAATCTAAACTAACCCAAAACAATAAATAGCATAAACTAAATAGCAGGAGCTTATTACCTCAGGTCTCTCAAATAGAAACGCCTCGGTCGACCTTGTACTCTTGAATGCACTAGCGTCAAAGGAACTCCGAGTAGAAGATTTCAAAAAGGAATCCTCCACAAAAGGTCCATGCAGCATGATGTAGATTTGGTCCCAAATATACATCATGGGAGCCAAATAATCGATTACATGGAGAAGGAGCTTCATTCACTCATGTCTCTCTCTCAAACGAATAGCTTCATCAAGGGTAGCTCAGTAATTTGCTCTATATCTCAAGAACCATGAAGATATTGTGGAAGTCATCCTAGGGTCAAATGATCTACATCAAAGGAGCTTCACAATGGTTTTTGAATCTTGAAGTTTGGTGAAGAAACGAGCAAGTTATCATAGTTTTAAGGGAAATTGGATTCTAATAATACGAACTTTTGGCCATATAAGACTTAATAATACGAACTTTCGATTAGGTTTTGAATAATATGAACTTTGACCCCCTGTTGCCCCCAGTAACACGCTACCGAGTTAGCTTTATTTTGACTCGTCGGGAAATCTAGGTGGCGGTGGCGGCACGTTTTCTTTGATGTTTGACCATGTCATGTCACCCATTGACTTAAAAAATTGCCACGTCACTCTCTCTTTCTCTCTCCTCTCTCTTCCCTCTCTCTCTCTCTCTCTTTCGCTCTCTCCTCTCTTCGTCATTCCCAGATCCGGTTCTCTCACAATTCACTTGCAAATAATGAAGAAGAAGAAGAAGATGGGGAAACAGATCTGGGAATGACGAAGAGAGGAGAGAGCGAAAGAGAGAGAGAGAGAGGGAAGAGAGAGGAGAGAGAAAGAGAGAGTGACATTGCAATTTTTTAAGTCAATGGGTGACATGACATGGTCAAACATCAAAGAAAACGTGCCGCCACCACCACCTAGATTTCCCGACGAATCAAAATAAAGCTAACTCGATGGCGTGTTACTGGGGGCAACAGGGGGTCAAAGTTCATATTATTCAGAACCTAATCGAAAGTTCGTATTATTAAGTCTTATATGACCAAAAGTTCGTATTATTAGAATCCAATTTCCCTAGTTTTAATATAGCTTATGTACATTTGTTTCTTTATGATGTCACACTTGTATAGGATGATGTAAGCTAGATCCTTTGTATTTTCTTTCATTTCACACGCCTAAAGGGTTCTCATTTACTATAAATAGACCCCTTGGGTGCCTTGTAAACACATCTCATTCAATAATCAAATACAAAGTAAACACATGATGTTGTTTTCTCTCTAGCTTTTGTGCTAGTCTTTTCGTTTCTCTTGAGGGAGTTTCGATCTATCCCTACTTCTAGCCTTGGGTTGGCATCCCTTGGTGGTGAAAGGTAGAATTGAAGAGTTCCTTGAGGTGGTGTGGCTATATGATGATGTATAATGGGATCAAAGAGATCTCATTACATAAAGAATTCAGGATCTTTATGAACAAAGATAAGAATCTTCCTCTCTAAGTTCTTAAGGATCAACTAAACTCAATGAAAAGAGATGGAAAACGAAACTAGAATAGGAATTCGTTTACCAAATGAACGTTTAATGTTTGAATGATGAATGCTTGTTGAACAAATGATGGATGATTGAATGAATGGATGAGCGAACGATAATGGCGTTTGAAGACTCCCACGAGGATATAGGCACACCACCTCAAAGAACTCTTCAATTCTACCTTTCACCACCATGGGATGCCAACCCAAGGCTAGAAGTAGAGATAGATCGAAACTCTCTCAAGAGAAACGAAAAGCTAGAGAGAAAACAACATCATGTGTTTACTTTGTATTTGATTTATTATGAATGAGATGTGTTTACAAGGCACCCAAGCGGTCTATTTATAGTAAATGAGAACCCTTTAGGCGTGTGAAATGAAAAAAATACAAAGGATCTAGCTTACATCATCCTATACAAGTGTGACATCATAAAGAAACAAATGTACATAAGCTATATTAAAACTATGATAACTTGCTCGTTTCTTCACTAAACTTCAAGATTCAAAAACCATTGTGAAGCTCCTTTGATGTAGATCATTGGACCCTAGGATGACTTCCACAATATCTTCATGGTTCTTGAGATATAGAGCAAATTACTGAGCTACCCTTGATGAAGCTATTCGTTTGAGAGAGAGACATGAGTGAATGAAGCTCCTTCTCCATATAATCGATTATTTGGCTCCCATGATGTATATTTGGGGCCAAATCTACATCATTCCCCCCTAGTTGAGAAGAGTTTGTCCTCAAACTAGGAAGTTCTTCTTCACCTCCATAGTAGGCCTTAAGATCACTCACGTTGAAAGTATAACTTCCTTCATAGTCTTCACCAAGTTGTAGTTTATAAGCATTGTCACCAATCCTTTCCAAAACTTCATAAGGACCATCTCCTCTCGGTGCAAGCTTACCTTTCCTCTTAGAAGGAAATCTTTCTTTCTTCAAGTGAATCCAAACAAGATCTCTCGGTTCAATTACAACCTTCTTCCTTGTTCTATTCACTCTACTATATACAAGAATATCATCAAAGTAAACTACAACACACTTGCCAATAAGAGGCTTCAATACATGATTCATGAGACGCATAAACATAGATGGTGCATTAGTAAGACCAAATGGCATCACAAGCCACTCATATAACCCTTCTTTCGTTTTGAATGCCGTCTTCCACTCATCTCCTTCATGAATACGAATTTGATGATATCCACTTCTAAAATCAACTTTGGAGAATACAACACTCCCATGTAACTCATCAAGTAGATCCTCAAGACGTGGTATTGGGAATCTATACTTGATTGTGATCTTGTTTATGGCTCGGCAATCCATACACATTCGTTGAGATCCATCTTTCTTTGGTACAAGCAAAACAGGAACAGCACATGGACTCATACTTTCACGTACCAAGCCTTTGGACAAAAGATCATCTACTTGCCTTTGCACTTCTTGAGCGTCTTTTGGGTTCATTCGATAGGCCGGCTTGTTGGGGAGCATAGAACCCGGAACAAGATCAATTTTGTGCTCAATATCTCTTCTTGGAGGTAGCCCCTTTGGCATCTCTTTTGGGAACAAATGTTTGAAGCGTTCCAAAAGAGGTTGGAGACGTGCATGCTCATGTGTTGGGGACGCTTCCTCCTCTTCCAAGTTAGCTAAAATAAGATCTTTATGCTCTTGGAACTCATGATACTCGGCCTTCATAAAGCTCACAATATTTGTCTCCTCCTTTTGTTGTTGTTGTTGGGGACGTATGATCGATGATGGTGAGAGAGGAGCCAAAGTGATCTTCTTTTTGTTGGGAACAAAAGTGTAGGTGTTTGATCTCCCATCATGCGTGACATGCCTATAAAAAAGCCTAGGTCTCCCAAGCAAAATATGACAAGTATCCATTGGAATTACATCACACCAAATACAATCTTTGTAGTTTTTACCAATGGAAAGACTTACAAGCACACGGTGAACCACACGAATTCCCTTCCCATGACTTAACCATTGAATTGTGTAGGGGGACGGGTATGGACTAACCTCCAATTGTAGCTTATTCACCATGGTTGTTGAAGCGGCATTAGTGCAACTTCCGCCATCAATAATTAGAGAACACACTTTGCCTTGAATAGTACACCTTGTATGAAAGATGTTCTCTCTTTGTTCTTGCTCGTTTGGTACACAAGCAACGCTTAAGGCCCTTCTTACTACCAACATTTCTCCTTCATACGCTTCCTCTACTTCTTCCTCATTCATGTCAATGGTGCCATTAACCTCTTCTTCATTTTCACTTTCATTATACTCCGGCTCAACATACAAAGCAATTTGATATTCAACCAAAGATACAACTCTTTTGTTAGGACACTCCGAGGCATAATGACCTAAGCCTTGACAACAAAAACACCTTCTTGGGGCTAAGGGTTTGGTTTCTTGGACGTGGGGTTCGGGAATGGATGGAGGCTGATTTTGTGGAGCTTTTGTGTTTGGTGGTTTTGTGGGGAATGGGGTTCTTTGTTGTGGAGTGTATGGGCGTGTATTTTGTGGGGGGTTTGTAGGATGTTTGGTACTTTGTCATGGTCTCTTTACCCCTTTCTTTTCTTTGCCTTTCTACTTTTGAGGGCAAAGAACTCAATTCATCCAAAGATTGGTAAGAATGTAACTCAACAATATTACGAATCCAATCATTAAGACCATACAAGAAACATACCAAAGTTTGAGGTTCATTCTCTTTGAGATCACAACGCCAAAGAAGATGTTCAAACTCCTTTGTGTACTCCTCCACACTTTTGCTTCCTTGAACCAAACGTTGCAATTTGTAGTAGTTATCTTGGAGATAACTTGGTGGTAGAAACTTTTCTTGTAACTAGCTCTTCATCTTACTCCATGTCTTAATCTTGTCCTTCCCTTTAGCTTGCCTCTTCTTTTGCAAATTAGTCCACCAAATGGACGCATGTTTTCGCAACTTAAGAGCCACATACTTCACTTTCTTTTCATCATGAACTTCTTTAAGATCAAAAACACGTTCAATAGTTTGCATCCAATATAAGAAGTTTTCAGGATCAAGATTACCATCAAATTCCGGAATCTCTACTTTGAAGTCGAATCGTTCCTCCCTTCTTGGACGACCACTTCTTTCACTTTGAACGTCCTCTTCATCATGAGATTCATTTCCTTCATGATTCACCCTATGTTGAAGAAGCATGTATCTCTTCAATTGATCGGAGAGATAGGCGATCTTTTGCTTCATAAACTCTACATCCTCTTGAGACGTCGAGGGTTGATTCGTGGGTGTACTTGCACTATCCATCAATCTTGATACAAAAAGATCACAAGAAACTCACGGATTGGGGTTAGCATGTAGGGACGAGAGGGGGTTTGTGTTTCGGTTTGATTGTGTTTGGGTTTTGGGTTCTTTGTGGGACTAATGGTGGACGTGTGATGGAGGGGTGGAAGGGGAGTGATTTGTGATGGAAAGAATGCAAAAAGATGGTGCAAGAACTAAGAGAATCATCCTCCTAAGCTCTGATACCAATTTTGATGTATAATGGGATCAAAGAGATCTCATTACACAAAGAATTCAGGATCTTTATGAACAAAGATAAGAATCTTCCTCTCTAAGTTCTTAAGGATCAACTAAACTCAATGAAAAGAGATGGAAAACGAAACTAGAATAGGAATTCGTTTACCAAATGAACGTTTGATGTTTGAATGATGAATGCTTGTTGAACAAATGATGGATGATTTAATGAATGGATGAACGAACGATAATGGCGTTTGAAGACTCCCACAAGGATATAGGCACACCACCTCAAAGAACTCTTCAATTCTACCTTTCACCACCAAGGGATGCCAACCCAAGGCTAGAAGTAGAGATAGATCGAAACTCCCTCAAGAGAAACGAAAAGCCAGCACAAAAGCTAGAGAGAAAACAACATCATGTGTTTACTTTGTATTTGATTTATTATGAATGAGATGTGTTTACAAGGCACCCAAGCGGTCTATTTATAGTAAATGAGAACCCTTTAGGCGTGTGAAATGAAAGAAAATACAAAGGATCTAGCTTACATCATCCTATATAAGTGTGACATCATAAAGAAACAAATGTACATAAGCTAGATTAAAACGGGTTTTTTGCTTTTTGGACACTGTATTTTGGGGTATTTACAATCTAGACCCCCATGTTTCAAAGTTTACAATTTGGACCCTATACTTTGTTTTCGGCAACAATTTGGACATAATTAGAGGGGTCCGGCCAAAAGAGGTCCTTATTGTAGTTTGACTGATTTTTCCTTCCAAAGTTTCCCCTTAATTATATCTGTACTTCCAAATTTACCCTCCATTTATTCGGTTTTCTGGGAGTTTGGAGTTGAATAGTCACTAAGGGTAGGATATGCGTATGGGCTGTGAAATTGAAGTCTTCAGTCTAGTCAATTTCAAAAGGAAATTCAAAATAAATGAATAAATGAAATAAGGGTAAATTGGTCAGTTTATGCAAGATTTTGGTCTTCACCGGAGTCAAACTTAACTTTGGACTAAATTTTTTGGGTCCATATTGTATAGGGTCCAAATTGTAAACTTTGAAACATGGGGGTCCAGATTGTAAATACCCCCAAAATACAGGGTCCAAAAAGCAAAAAACCCAAACACTATGATAACTTGCTCGTTTCTTCACCAAACTTCAAGATTCAAAAACCATTGTGAAGCTCCTTTGATGTTGATCATTTGCCCTAGGATGACTTCCACAATATCTTCATGGTTCTTGAGATATAGAGCAAATTACCGAGCTACCCGTGATGAAGCTATTCGTTTGAGAGAGAGACATGAGTGAATGAAGCTCCTTCTCCATGTAATTGATTATTTGGCTCCCATGATGTATATTTGGGACCAAATCTACATTACTATATCCTCGTGGGAGTCTTCAAACTCCATAATCGTTCGTTCATCCATTCATTCAATCATCCATCATTTGTTCAACAAGCATTCATCATTCAAACATCAAACGTTCATTTGGTAAACGAATTCCTATTCTCGTTTCGTTTTCCATCTCTTTTCATTGAGTTTAGTTGATCCTTAAGAACCTAGAGAGGGAGATTCTTATCTTTGTTTATAAAGATCCTGAATTCTTTGTGTAATGAGATCTCTTTGATCCCATTATACATCACAGCACCTTTCGGTATGACTGCTAGACCGTTTCAACCCCGGTCAAACCGTGGTCAAAAGAGTATGTTGGACCGTATCAAATACGGACGTCCTTCCCCCTTTAGGGCGATTTCCCGGGAATCACCCCGAGACCCCTAAAATCGGGAACTCTCAAATGAAAGCTTTTCCCGGTATCCCTTAAATCTCAAAATAGAGACTAGCCTTTATAAATGGCCACTTGGGATTGGAAAGACAATTTCCACTCAAAGGGGGAACCCATATATACAGGAGAGAGAAGAGGGGAAATGGAGTTCCATTTCCGATGTGGGATACGTGCCTGGGCATCACCACGGACCGTGGTGGGCACTAGAACTAAAACTACAACCCAGGGGGCAGCCACGAACCGCGGTGGCCCTTGGCACCTCCGTGGTGTCCTCCTTTGCCCCCTTTTACGGTATCTTGGCCTCCCCGGTTCTACCCGTTATTGATCCGGCCCTCTTTCTAACATACTCCTGTCTTAGGGTACTGGCTTATGTGACCCTGTGGGACCAACTATCACAGTTGTGATTGAACTGTTCAATCACCGGCTAAGAGATCTTCTAGCAAAGACATCAACCACTATGCTACGTTGGCTTGAGTACACGGTTGTATTTGAACATTGTCGGGACACTCCCAACAATCTTCCACTTGTCCCACAAGTGTTCAAAGTAAAAAAAATTCCCTTGTCTCCTTAATGTCTCGAATTCGGATAAAGTAAGCCAAAGCTATCCTTGTTTATCCCGAATGTTTCTCGATCTCCGAGCTAGACTTGAAAATTAGATGATGAACTGTTGATTCATTCAGGCTTGGCCAATCACTTTCCAGTCTAAACTCATCGAGTGGCCTTTGAGACATGTAATCCCTCAAAGAGGGCGGACAAAGCCATCTTGTTCAACTACAAATCACTACACGATCAAAAATAACCTGGACACCGCCCACTTCACCTCCTGTTACGAGAAATTTCGGACACGCTCCAAAGTCATCACAAACCATGTGTGAGATGTAAAGAACTCGGGATTTAGGAATTTCTGTGAGTTGGTGAGAATTCTTAAAACATATAACTTGAAGAATTTCTCACCGCGGGTTAGTTAAGTAAATGTTCTTCAACATATTACCCATGTGATTGACTCTCGACATCCAATGTCCCTATGATCATGAACGTTCGATCATCAAATCAATCCCTCATGCTAATTGCTTACAATCATCATTTTCTTAACATGATGATCCAATTAGGAACTCGGTCGACACTCGACCAGGTCTAGCATATCCAATTACATCGAATGAGGCTTCATAAGAGCGGACATCATCTGTTCTTCCCATTTTGGAACAAGCTAACCTTTTGGACATTCGTTCAATTCTAAATCTCAATTGAACCGAACCTTTAGAGTTTTATTAATGAATTATACAAATTGTGAAACAATGTAAACATGAGAAGCAAGTTAGCCGCATTCTCCAATGTGTTTGCAACTCATGAACTGTTCATACAAGTGTATCAAATCCTACACATTCTTTAATGCGTCTTAAAACCTATTGCCTTGACATAACCATTATGTCAAGTTAAGTTAGGTTAAGTTAAGCATAACCATTATGCTTTCTAAACAATAGGGGTTTAGGGTGTGACATTCACATTATAATGAACCTTGCACATTTATTAATCACTCACCTCGAACAAGATTCGAGTGATGTAACTTCCAAGGGACAATCGTTTGTGAACTTTGTCCTGCGCCCTAGTCTGCTTAGCTCGAGCAATGGCCCCTAAAAAGGATAACCAAGCTTCTGTTGCACAACACTAGACGCCAAATTCTTTGATGAACTCCTTCATCCACATAGTCTCCAAGGTGGCTTCTCAAACAAGCCGAGATGTACTTAGACTTAAAATAGATTCTCCAAGAGGAGTCTTACTTCGAACACGTTCAAGTTACAAACTCTTTATATGATCGTGACCGGACTGATTCTGGTAACCATCACTATATGTTGTGTGTCAAGTACAAGTGTATCTCTTTACACTCTTTACACATTTTCCATTTGTCCTTCGTATAAAACCAAAGACATCTCTTTAGTTTCATTACACTCTTGAGTATGATAAGCACTTTAGACCAACGTTTCAATCTAATTTGAAACATGACTTTATGTACTCAAGATAATTTGCATTCGACAACTCAATACTCATTTCAGCATTTATGACTGATCCTATTGGCCGAGAATAGATCAGGATTCACATCCACTCTTAGGATTCAGATGTCAACTTCATCCTCCATACCAAGTGATGTAATGATGCCATTTTGGATCATATCTACTTCTTGGAGCTCTACTAAACTATTTCAGTGACTTATCATTATAAGTTGTTTAATGGAAAATTGGAATCTATTAATCCAAACTTTATGTCCATTTTGATCTAACAAACCAAACTTAACTTTTTGTTAATGGCAAAGTGTACTCAACATAATATTTTTCTTAGTGAACCTCCACCAATTTTCGGTCAACGAAAAAATGACATGGAGGTTTTTTTTGCTGTTGTGGAGTGTTTTATAGGCAAAAACTAAAAAGAAAATGAAGATGGTTTGTGCTTACTTAGTTGTTAGCCCTACTTATTCAATCTTCTAATTGGGGTTTTTATTTTTTGTGTAACGCCCCGGAAATTAAATTATAGAAAGTCAAAGTCAACTAACGTTAACAGACAAAACTTAGCGGAAGACTTCAAATTTAGTTTGGGCGTCACTGCCGTATCCCCGAAGGAATACAAGGCGAGAAAGGAAAACACAACTGTTTGCTAACGGTAACTACTAACAACTCAAAACAAAACTTTAAGATTTCATAACGAAAATAATATAAAAAGATTCAAGGACTTCTAGACTCGTCGTCCTCACTTCTAATTCCCGTCCCCAGCATTTAGATCTTCACCTGAAAACAAAACATTTCAAAAATTAGGGGGAAATCTCAATAATGTCTACCCCTAACGTTTAAAACAGTTTAAGTTCATTTCAATTCATTTTGGGGAGAGGGATCGAATCAAACGTTTTACAAACCTTTAATCCCATACTATTTCCACAACCCATCCAATCCATATTTTAATTTGCGGGCGGGATACCAAATCCCTTAAAGTAACATCGCCTACCAAAGGCATCAAGAACATCGCCTACAAAAGGCATAAATAATATTGCCCACCAAAGGCATCAAAACATCGCCTACCAAAGGCAACAAGAACATCGCCCACCAAAGGCATAAATAATATCGCCTACCAAAGGCATCAAAATACTATCCTATATCAGGGAAGGAAGCCTTGATCTCCTGGTCCATAACCCTGCAGGTTGTTACACGACTCTCAAGTCAAACCATCCCAAGTTATCAAAACCATTAACAAAACTTCGAATAAAAGACCATCCAATTTCTCAACTCAAATAAACCAAGATCACAATCGAATCAAAAAGATTATCAAAACAGATGGTCGTATTTCCACAAAAGTCCCCTTTCGGGATGCAATTCTCAAAATAGATTATAAAACATCAAAACACATTTAAAGAGCATCCCGGTGGGGATTAGAGCATAGACAATTACCTGAATAACGTCACAGTACAACAATAAGGAGAACACACTTGAGCTCACTATCGTCACGCACTAACTCGGGCCTAGAATAAGAATAATTATCTAATCAAAACGCGTTCTAACGAAGTTAGTATTAACTATCAACTACCTAACCGATCCCCTAGGAACACTTAGGTTCCTATCATTTATGATTTACACTTAACACATTCAAGGAATTATATAACAAGTTCACACATAAAATTTACTCAACAAATTTTTCATAAATAAAAGCAAGCAGAGGACAGATTGTAACATTCACATAAAACGGGTCACAACTCGACTTCCCGACATCCTATGGGTCTGGTTCTGGACTTTTCGGAAACCTCGGGATGTCTACTAAAACTTCTCTGTTGATGACCAAGCCCATATCAGTCCTGAAGAACTTTAAAAACACCCATCTTCCCAATTGGTCAAGATCTGACAGGTTCTAGTAAAAAGGTTATAACTCGGATTATACAAATCAAACGTTCGATCCGTAAAATTCCTATGGTTCCTAACATCTAAGGGAACCTCCAGTTAAAAGGGATCTATCAAAAGACAACTATACTAATCGTGGCAACCTGATCTTTAGACACTAACAAAACTGTCTTGTTACCGGTTCTTAATAAATTTGTAATTTCGGTTCTAACTTTTACTAATGGGTCTTGGGGTTCTAATTTGGGCTTAAAACAATAACTTAGGGTCAAAGGTATATAGTCCAACCCAACTAAGGTCCAACATTAAACTTGTAGAATTAAACTTATTTTAAAAAAAACAAGAAACACTTTAATAAAATTTTAATAAAACTTAAGTCGTACAAGAACTATAATAATTTATTAAAACATAAAACACGTAAACAAGGTTCTAGAATTAATAAAGGTGGTTATAACATGTGGGTTTCTTTAATCAAGATTCAAGAAGGACTTAGGAAATATAAACATAAGGAACAATATACATGTAGTTACTAATCAAGAATCTCAACAACTAATTCTTTTACTAAACTCAATCAAGATTTCTGATTTCATTAACAAGAATTTAACTTGTAGTAGGTTAACTAATTTATTTAACAAACTTAATAAGATTTACTTTTAAAGAACAATAAAGAACATAACGATTTATTTAACTAAAAAAAAATATTAAGAATTTACCTAGGTAATTTAATTCTCAGCTTCGTGCATACAATAATATTGTGGTCTAAATCCTAACATAATTTATAAGTTAAAGATACAATAAACGATTCAACCCTAACGATTTAACTATTACAACCTAATCTAATTACAATTTACAACATAAAATTACATATAAAAAATAAACAAATTACACATAACAATTAACAATTTACACATAATTACAACCAAGAAATATTTACAAATAATTTTCCCTAAATTACAAAATTACAGGAATAAAAATAATAAAACAGATAATAATAATAATAATAATAATAATAATAATAATAATAATAATAAAATTTCAAAAAAAAAAAAAAGAACAATAAAGGAAAAAGAAAATCTTTAACAGTTAGGGTTAAGGTTTACGCAGGGTTTCGCAGAGGGGGGTTTCTGGCGGTTTTCCCGGCGACTGGGCGGACGGTGGTCGGGGGTGTTGGCGTCGGGGTCGAGGTCGAGGTCGGCGGTCAGGGCGTCGTCGGAAGTTGCAGTGGCAGCCGATGGTTGGGGTCGGAACAACAGCAACAGCAGCGACAACAACAATAACCACGTCTTCTCGAGTCTGAGCGACGTGTGGTGGCTCCGGTGGCTGCGACGATGGAGGCACGGTGGTCGTCCGATGTCTGGTAGTCGACGGTGGTGGTCCTGGTCGTCGGTCCTGGCCGCGGTGTAGGCTGAGAGCGAGAGGATGAGAGAGATTCAGCGAGAGAGAGGAATCAGGAAAGAGAAAAACAGAGGGAGAAGAACAGCGACGGCAGTGGTGGTTTCTGGTGGTCGGCGCGGCTGTGCTGCGGTGGCCAGCTGGTGGTGGCAGTTGCAACAACAGAGGAAGGAGAGAGATGAGATGGGAGGAGATTAGGGTTAGGGTTAGAGTGAGGGAGAAGGTTTTATATAAACAAGCCAATTTGGGCCCAACATTACTAATCCTACTCCTAATCCAACCCAAATTCTAAAATCTGATTTTTCTTTTAGAAATAATAATAACCCTATTAGTAATAAAAACAAAACTAATAATAATATTATCACTAACCACATAACAAATAAAATTCACATAAT
Source organism: Portulaca oleracea (assembly GCA_029582165.1). Classification (NCBI taxonomy): domain Eukaryota; kingdom Viridiplantae; phylum Streptophyta; class Magnoliopsida; order Caryophyllales; family Portulacaceae; genus Portulaca; species Portulaca oleracea. The sequence goes on from CM055875.1 coordinate 9,091,499, forward strand.
TATTCACATAACACATTTTAATAAACACAATAATATTAATAATAATACTAATAATAAAAAGACTTAAACTAATAATACTAACACTCAAGAAATTACTGATATACCCTTGTTAGTCCCTCAACGGTCCTACGAGCTCAAGTGTCAGCATAAACAAACACAAACGAATAACAGTAAATAACGAAGTCAAACCTAATTACTAACGACGTCACGGCCAACATCTTTGGATTTTTTTTCGGGGTTTTACATCATTACCTCCTTGAAAGAAGTTTTGTCCTTGAAACTTAAACTTAAGCCTAACGGTTCGGTAACAATAACGGTTCCGTTCTCCCTGAAACTCGAGGTTTTACATCATTACCTCCTTAAAAGAAGTTTCGTCCTCGAAACTTAAACTCAACACCAACGGTCTGTCAAAAGGGGATTAACGGTAGCTCTACCCAAAAACTCGGGGTTTTACATTTTGCCTAATAAAACATTCCACATCAGCAAAAAAACCTCCATGTCATTTTTTCGTTGACCGAAAATTGGTGGAGGTTCACTAAGAAAAATATTATGTTAAGTACAGTTTGCCATTAACAAAAAGTTAAGTTTGGTTTGTTAGAACAAAATGGACATAAAGTTTGGATTATTAGATTCCAATTTTCCTTGTTTAATTCAAATAATTAAACACATCGATCTATCTTTATAGACATTAGCTCTTAGATTGCATTGAGCACTTTCGAGGTCCTTTCAAATATGAGAATCTATGTACCTTTAGCCTTAGAGCATTAGGTGAGAAAGGTCATTTTCAATTTTGAGTGTGTCATCACATACTAGACCAAACAGGACAACTAGCTCCCACTGAATTTCTAGCAACTTCAAGAATATCGGGATTCTTTAGAATATAAAATCTTTTGATCACTTGATCAACCATTGATCTTTAACTCCATGCCAAAACTGACTGTCACAACTGACTGTTCTCAGCTTGTGGACTTTCCTCACAATTTTGGGAACCTCAAAACTTCTAGGACGTGTCTTATACACTCCTGGTTTCTGAAATTAAATCCATGAAAGAAAGTTTCAATGTCCTTTTGCCAAAAATCATAGTCATACTATGTGGTTATGGCTAGGAGTATCCTAATGGACTTGTGGGTTATGGGCCCACAACTGGTTAAAGGTCTACTTCACAGTAAAAAACGTAGATCATTAAAAACCAGTAAGGCCTAATAACAACCCAATTAAACCATCCATGTCGATTTATTACAATAATGATCCACTTGGTCTCCTGATGGCTTTAATGTATTCTGGAAAGATTTCCAAGTTCAAAACTTGGTTGTGTTACATGGTGTCCATTTCGGAATTATATGACTCTAAGCCATTTGATAGAATCCAGTCTTTCAAAGACTGCTTTGTAGGTGGTAGACTTATTACTTCCAAAAGTAATACACATGTGTCAGCAACTAGATAACCAGATCTCTTAAGCTGACGCACCTGTCTACCCAACCTACCAAAAGGTTGTTCCATAAGTTCTGCATTCAACCAGACCTCAACTCTTTGAGTCTGGTCCTCAAACACTTTTGACCCTCATCCATCTAAATCTTAACTACTTGAATCTCAACTCACACTTGCTGACTTTCAGGAAGTGTTTTGAGTGAGAGTAGTAGGGTGTTATGGATAGGAAGGGGAGAACTAGTTTGTGACTCATGAACTTCAGTAAGTTCATAAAATCTCTCCCACTCTTTCTCTTAGAGATACACCCTGTCTCTAAGGAGAAAGCTTTGGAGGCACAAACGCATCTTCACTAGAACGATTGCATAAGAAGAACTTTTAGTTCCTTTTGGACAATCCATAAAGAACAAACTTTTGATATGAGTGCAAGATAGCCAATAGGTCAAACCTATTGATGATTCTCGCTACTTCAAATCAAAATAGACAGATAAGGAACAATTCCTCTCCATATCCCATATGGTGTCTTTCTAACAGCTTTGAAGATAGAAAAGTTCAGAACAGACATACAATTATCAAGAACAAGCCCTCAAAAGCAAACATAAGACTTTTGACTCAAGAATCATCGATCATACCTTAACTTATAGGGTATGATTTCTTTCCTTTTCAAACTTACCATCAACCATGGCGTTCTTGAAGGAATGAGATCCGCGAAACGATTTCATGATCTCTTCGATGAAAACTAAACTCTTAACTTAAAACTTCAGCACCTTGTCTCACACGAAGGGCTTTAGTTTAACTCACTAAGCAGTTCTCATACTTCATTTAGGAAATCTTTAAACTCTTTAAAGGATTCCAAATCATGACACATTAAGTGGCATAACCATGTCCACTAGAATTGTCATACAACATAATGAAGTATTATCGCCCATTTTGGTACTAGTCTTTGGTATAGCCAAATACATCACATATGTACCAGCCATAAACCATTTACTAGTCCGCTCACCAAATTAAATGAAAAGGTAATAAAGTCATTTGTCCTATTAAATATACTTTGCAAACACCCAGTGTTTCAAAGTCCAACCAATCCAAGCTGCCTACTTGAAGCAGCATATGGATCCTGATCAGATTAAAATGACTTAAGTGGAAAACCAAAAATCGATGGTTTGAGTCACTTATTTTGCATTTAATGTGATGAATATGTTTATCTTAATCCAAAATATACTAGTCATTCAACAAATGCTAGTATCAAGATAGATTCATTCCTTAGAAATTAAAGCATCACCTTTACAATTTCAAAAGGAATAAGCATCCATTCCAAATCCCAAAACAGAAATCTAATTTTTGATTAATTACATGAACCAACAACTATTGAGCTCAAGTACTCATTTGGAAGGAAGAGATAAACCAAAATCTTAAAGCATAAACTAGCAACTACTTGCTTGTCTCTCATGCCAAGATCAATTCTTATCCTTGCTGTCCCATCCACTTTTCAGCTTCCATCCTACACATTTCAACAAATGTAAGATTTAAGCTGGTATCCAATACTCAAAAGTAGAGACATTTAGGATATATTCAATCACATATGTACATGATCCAAAAGGTTCCAATTCTCAAGCTCCAAGCTTGTCATGTACTCTGGGCAAGCCTTCACTTGGAGATCTTGAGCTTGCGCATCAGCCTTACGCTAGCTTTCATGATCTTGGATGCTCTTCTTGACTTAGCAGACCTTCTGTGTCGCTTTCCCTTCTTGACCTTTAAATCGATCTTGTAAGCCTCGTTAGAAGCAATCAAGTCTTTCTCTGCCGCTATGAGCATCTCCTGTAGCTTCAACAAGCTATATTCATGCCCTTGCCTGATATAATCCATCGTAAAAGATTGGAATCCATTGTGCAATGAGTTCAGGATGATGTCAACAACCAAGATAGGATCAAGAGGAAAGCCCATCCAATTCATGTTGTTGAAGTGAATAATTATCTTCAACACATGTGGCCCTACAGGTTTCGAGTTGTAGATCTTGTTAAAAGTCTCATGTCTTTCTTGTATGATCTGTTTCATATACAGAGATTTACAGAGCGAGACAATATCGAAAGACGACATGCCCACATAATACTTTTGGAGCAAAGGAGACATACTACCCAAGATCAACTTAGCCACATAGGTATCGTCATCACAATGACGTTTCCAATTGGCTTTATCAACTTCCGAGGCATTATCAGCAGGGCGGTCGCCCTTACATATGTCAAGCACATACTCTTTCTGCTCAGCCTTGAGAACATTTCTCAAATACTTGACCCAATTCAAATAATTGGATCTAGTGAGCTTCTCCTTCTCAAGGAGGTAATGATCAATAAACATTTTGAATCTACAAGCCAAAACGATTCAATTAGGATTTAAACATTAATAAACTCTGGAAATTAAACCGATTTTAATTTCAACATTAAAACACACTTAACTCTCAATTAGTGTTTCAATGTAACCAAGACCCAACAGGCACAAATCGACATCGAGTGAGCTTTGGCCCAAACAAACCTCGTGTCAGATCGCCTAAGGTAGATCATTTCATGATCAATCATTTTAAACGATTCTTGGCGAGAGTGTGTGTATCTTATACATCACCTCTCTCTGTTGCTCGTGACTCTAGACCCTCTAGCCCGTCATTATGGACAGACCTGACTCTCACCCAACAATTGTTACCAATCCATGGATGAGTGAACTAGAAGTTCGCTCTAATATTGATCATGTTATTTAATTTTATTAGTTAACGAGAAGTTCCATCCAATAATAAGAATTTAGTCTTATTTTCATTAGTGAACCTGAAGTTCACTCTAATGGTAAGAATTTTATCTAGTTTTATTAGTGACCACAAGTTCACTCTGATATTGAAAAAAAAAGGATTACTTATCTCATTCGTGAACCAAAAAATCATCCTACCACTAATATTGAGTTTTGTTTCTGTTGATTACACGTATTAATGGTGAACCACAAGTTCACTCCAATCATTGAAGCTCCATATAATCTCGTTATTGAACCAGAAGTTCGCATTCCTGCCAATTAGAGTATAGAGTTGTTAATTGGCATAAGGATTGTTGAAAGGTGATGATAGTATACTTGCGATTGGTAAAGTTTATATCGTCGGTTAAATTTAGTATTTTGTTACAAGTGTGGACTTTAATGTTTAAATGAGAAATGTACATAATTTTGACATATGAGATCATTAGAACCACCAAATGGTTTTGTCCCATTCCCTAAAGTGAATGTGGCTGGATATAAACTCAAGAATCGGGAGCAAAACAAAGGTCACGCCAGTAGACGTGACAGTCGACATAGTCGTGATCATAGTCATGATCATAGTCATGGTAATCTTTTAAAAGATGATATCCCTACCAGGAGCAAGAATACGGAATTGAAAAGCATGAATGATACAAAAGTGCGAAATGAATTATTAGCGAGGAACTGAAATGGAAACGACACGTACCTGTTGCACGTCATAATATCTTGTTGAACATTATCAAACTTAATAAAAAAAAAGCACAAGATATTATTTTATAAACTTTGGATAGTAAGTGATATTATTGTTTATGTAACAACCGAGATTATAATGATTTTGGATAATCTAAATTATTTTCGTAAGTGTTTTTATTAACTATTGTGTCATCCAATCAAGTATGAACAGTTAAATTTCACATCTTGAATCACCCCAAATAGCTTCCCGAAAATTATTTTTGTTACAATTCAGATTCAAAAATTTATTTTGTTAACAAAATAATAACAATAACGATAACGATAAATTTTGGTATCACAAGTTCTTCTTTCTTCTTCTTTTCCACCGTCCCCTATTCTTTTTTCTTCTTTTCTTCTTTTTTTCTATGCTCCACCGCCCTCGCTCCCCTATTTCTTCTTCATCTTTCTTCTTCTTTCCTCCATTTCGCCGCCCATGTACACAAAATTCAAGCCATCCTGACTTTTAGTAGCCAACTCACCTCAATCTAGAATTCAACTCCAATTTTTCTTCTACAATCTCCTATATATATATATATATATATATATATATATATACCCCCACACCCTCATCAGATTTACTCAATAAAGCATTCAAAAAGCAAGTCGTATTAGCAATTGATTACCCACTCCACCCTCATCCATTACCACCTCTGCCTACCTACCCGCCGACAACAACCCAATACCACCACCTTTGCCACCAGCGCCACCAAGAGATACTCGACCACCGCCCAAAAAAATCGTACAAAACCTCACCGACCAAATGACCTTGTTAAATCACTGAATTCCAAAATTGTCCCAGCTGCTTGATGCTTGCCCTTCCTGAATCAAACAGGTTGTAGAAATTGTCCTAGCATAGCAGTCACTTGTACTCCTCGATCAGTGGTTATTGATGACCTTATGAACACATAGAGACCACCAAATGTCATTGCCTTACACTGTTGCAGCTTGTACCAGACCTTGAAGCAGACATGAACCCTGATTTCACAGGTTGGGGTTCTGCCAAGGTCCAATTGCATCAATTGGACTTAGGTTCTAAGGCCAAAGCTACCTCCTGTACAGGATCCTGGGGTGATCACATTGCTCCTATTTGTAGCTTCAAAATTACCCTAGGACCTGTCTTCCCTTACTATATTATTCTTGCGGTAGAAGGGACTTAATCCCTCCTGAATTCCCAGCTAGATCCCATTGTATGAAGGACCTGCTGAGGACCTTAGGAAAGATAGTCCTCTCCTGGACCCTTGTTGTGCCAACCAACAATGCTGATGTAGATGGACCTCCATCAAACGTGCACATCAAGTACAACAAGTATAACAAGCGGACATCAAGTTACATACAAAGTGGATATCAAGTTACATACCAAGTGGATATCAAAATATAATAAAATGAACAAGTATAACAAGCAGGAGAAATAAACCATTATCAGTATTAATTGATAATATTTCTTATGAGAATAACAAATATTTTCATCGTGGACATCACGTATTTTCATTGTGGACATCACGTATTTTCATTGTGGACATCAAAATATAACAAACGAAATCAAGTTTTTCCCATTGGAGACATAAGCATTTCATCGGGGACATCAAGTATTTCGATTAGGAACATCAATTTTTTTTTCTTTCTGTTGCCTGCTCTTTCTCTCCCCTTCCTACGATCAGATGAATCTTTTTCCCTCTATTCTTCCTTTTGCCTTCTTCGTCCATTCAGTATGTTTAAAATGAAAAAGTGACTCCTAGCCTTCCTTTCATGTTGGCATCCAACAGACTCCCTTTTTTCTTTTTTTTTTCCCTTCTACAACCGTCATCAATATCACGTTCACCTCTTTCTTAAAGTGGACATCAAGCATTACCGACATGGACATCAAGTAGAATAGCAGGGGACATAAGTATTACAACAAGGGATATCAAGAATCACATTATTGGTACACAATACACTCAAGCATAACAATAGGGGACATCAAGAATAATATCAGTGGACATTAAAACTAATAGCAGTGGACATCAATTATGACAGTAAGGAACATTCTGTATTAACATTATTGGCATATAATACACACAAGCATAACGACAAGAGCATCAACAATAACAGAAGTGAACATCAAGTATTATCAATATAGTCATCAAATATAACAAGGGACATCAAGTATTATCAATATGGACAACCAATACAATAGCATGGGGACATCATGCACTATCATTATGGACACACATTACATTAAGTAGCCTTCTATAGTGACTCCTAGCCTTCCATACACGTCGTTATGCAGTAACCTTACTTATTTTTTTTTTAGATACATAATAATCAATTTCAGGTTTAAACAATTCCTCATGCTTCATTAAATGCCTTCATTATAATATTTTCATTGTTAACATATTACATTATATTGTTTGATAAGTCATGGACATCAAAAAAACATGGATGTGGACATCCAACAAAACAACAATGGATATCCAACATTGTCGCTGCAGACATCAACCATTACCAATGTACACATCAAGTATAACTTAATGATAGACATGAACACATCACCATTTTTCTGCAAATGCATCCAACAAATGTGTTTTTGGGTACCAACACAAACTATGTTCTGATAGAAAGGAAGAAGAAAAATACAAGAGAAAACTAAACAACACGCCGAGTATTATTCATTACACTGACATAACAAACATTAAAAAGAGATTAAACTATTGGATTACACAATCTACTACGTAATCCCAAAACAAAAGTCCATTATCTCACAAACTTGAATCAGATGGGCGGAAGTGACTTGGTTTCATCCCAATGGGAAGCCTTGTTGTACGCATGGTTCTTCAGTTTATTGTCTTCATGCATAATCATATTATGACAATACCACTTCCTCAATGCTTCCAAATAATTTTTCTACAATGAAACACAAGTTGTTGCTTATCCTATTGTGGAACGAGGATTCATCTACAGTAGAATCTGCACCCTCGATCTAAGTAGGGGCCACCTCAGATGACGTTATCATAACATGTGAGCGGACTGAACTTGAACTATCTTCCACTTCATTAATTACGAACGAAAAATCCTTAACTATTGATGCGACCACATCTCGAGGATCTCCAAAACAAGTGGGGCTATGCTGATGCCTGGTCAACAACCCACAAAGCATCAGTATTCCCACCAACTAATATTGAGCGGTTTCAACATGTACAATCACTATGGTCATATTACGTAACAACAGTGGACATCGAGCATGTCGAGTGTAGACATCAAACATGTGGACATTAAACATGGGACATCAACCGTTATCAATGGGGACATTAACCATGACCAATGTACACATCAGCTATAGCAAAATTGTATACACAAACATCATCATTAAATGTCTAATTTTCTTGACCTTAATGTCTAGTTTGACAACATGTATAGTGAGTATGGCCATAAATACGTAACAACAGTGGACATCGCATCATGATTATGGATATTAAACAAAGTGGATGTGGACATCAAGCATGACAACAACAGGCATCAACCATTATTACTGTGGACGTCAACCAATACCAATGTGCACATCAAGTACAACATAACAACATACACACCCATCACCAATTTTCCTAATGTCCATTTTCCCATACTTTAACGTCCACTATGACCTCACTTGATGTCCACACTGAATTCAAATTTCGCAAAAAAAAGAAAAAAAAACCTTTAACTTACGCAAAAACACACCTTACTTGATGTCCACACTGTGCAAACCATGAGATGTAAGACACAAGTAAACTTCGTGGTGACCCTCTCCCGCTTGTGTGAGGACATCAGACTTTCACAATGAATTTCTTCACCAAATATCCGCAATTGTTTTTTTTTTTAAATTTTACAATGAATTTCTTCACCAAATTTTCCAATTATCCCTAATGTCCACTTTAATGACCTTAATGTCCCCTTAAGCAAAACCTTATGTCCACTTTAAATGACCTTAATGTCCTTTTTGGCAGACTGACTTACCTTACTTCCTTTGCGTACACAACAAAATTAAATCTGCCAGTATCGATGTCTCTGTTGCAAAAAACCTACGAAGAGTATGAACATAACATATTAATTAATGATCCATTATCAACACCATTCAATTAAACCTTAAAAACTGGAGGAAAAAAATGGATTCCACCATACCTTAAACTACCGCCAGCAAACAATAAACGAAAAGCCCTCTTCCCTACCGACGACGACAAAAAAAAATCATCCGGAATTCGAAAATTTGGACGAATTCGAAAATTTGGGGAGTATCAAATTGGAAGTAGAAGAGTTACATGGGAGTTTCTTTCTCTCCCATGTGTGTTTTGGAAATTGGCAAGGCGCCGTCATTAATTCAATTTCCCTCTTTTTTTTCTCTCTTTCATTATTGCAGCACGTGAGGGGCCTCTTAGATGGGTAAAAAAAAAAGCTAAACTCCCCTTTTATTCTCATCCATAGATTGAAGATCCAATGGTCCATAATCCCAATGCTCACATGCTTACACAAACCCAATGCTCATATTATCACTTCCCTATACATACATACATACATATATATATATATATATATATATATATATATATATATATATATATATATATATATGGGAAGTGATCATATGAGCATTGTGTTTATGTGAGCATGTGAGAATTAGGAATGTGAACCCTTGGATCTTGAATCAATGGATGGGAAAAAAAGGAGGAGTTTAGCTTTTTTTTCACCCTTTTGACAAGCCATCACGTGACAGCAGTAAATGAAGGAGCAGAAAAAGGGGGGGGGGGGAATGAATTGCCTGTATTGGGAAGGGAAAACGTGGGTGAATAACAATTATGATGAGACCTATTGGAAATAAAAAAAACAAAGAGGGAGAGAGAGAGAGAGAGAGAGAGAGAGAGAGAGAGAGAGAGAGAGAGAGAGAGAGAGAGAGAGAGAGAGAGAAAGATGAATTGATGTATGGAGAGGCAAGTAGGAAGCCCAATCGTCATACAAACAATCATTCACGTTGCAAGAACCAGCCAGGGAAAGGAGACGATACAAGGACTCCATGCAAATGATATTCATCTGGTGATTCGTTTTTGTGGTTGGGTGATGAAATTTCGACGACTAAGGGACCAACTAAAGGAGAATTTATGTAAGTGAATGTTGGGTTGATTCGTTTTTTCAGTGAGTGTTGAATTGAGTTGTGGGTTTATCTTGATTTACGGCATGATGGTTGAACATGAATGTTGTTTGGTAGCAGAGATATGTATATTGTAGTGTTCGATGCTCACAAATAGTCTGATTGATTTCCACAGTGTGAATGATGAATGTCCACAGTTTGATGTAGTCTGATATGCATATAGTAAATAGATTGAGAATAGAACATAAGCTATTAAATCCCATTGATAAAGTCGTTGTTGTTCATAATGTACATTATGAAAAGTCAACAATTGATGTTCACAATGTCCACGACAAATGGGGTCGATGTCCACAATGTAAATGATGAAAAGGCATGAAGAAAAAGTAAGTCAATATTTGATGTACACGACAAATGGTGACAATGTCCAAAATGATGGAAATGCATGAGGGGAAGTCTGTCCACAATGTAAATGAAGGTTGTTGATGTTCATAATGTACAGTATGAAAAGTCAATAGTTATATATGTTGACCAAACATAGTAAAATATTTGATGTCCACGGCAACTAGTGTGATGTCCACAATGTATATAAAGGAAGTCCACGGTTACTTATATTAAAACACACACATGATACACTGAGAGATCATGTAATAGTTTGTCATTAAGACTAACAATTAATTTTGTGTTTGCAATTTAAATGTAATAGTTTGTCATTAAGACTAACATAAATGATGACACATAGAGAGATCTTTGTTTTAGTATGAATAGGAATGTTTGATGTTCATACTGACAATGTTTGATATCCCTAGCTGTTATACTTGATATCCATAATGATAATGTTTGATGTCCCTTGTTGTTATTCTTGATGTCCACACTGATAGTGTTTGATGCCCCATGTTGTTATACTTGATGTCCACACTGATAATGCTTGATGTCCCCTGCTGTTATACTTGATGTCCACAATGATAATGCTTGATGTCACCTGTTGTTATACTTGATGTCCACAATGATAATGCTTGATGTCTCTTGGTGTTATACTTTATGTCCATAATGATAATGCTTGATGTCCCCTGTTGTTATACTTGGTGTCCATAATGTTAATGCTTGATGTCCTCTGTTGTTATACTTGATGTCATGATGATAATGTTTGATGTCTTCTATTGTTATACTTGACATCCATAATGATAATGCTTGATGTCCCCCTGTTGTTATTGTTGATGTCCATACTGATAATGTTTGATGTCCCCTACTATTATACTTGATGTCCATAATGGTAATCCTTGATGTCTCATGGTGTTATACTTGATGTCCACAATGATAATGATTGATGTCCCTTATTATTATACTTTATGCCCATAATGATAATGTTTCACATCTCCGGCTGTTATACTTGATGTCAATACTGATAATGCTGGATTTACCCGACTGCTATACTTTATGTCCGGCCTAATAATGCTTTGATGTCCTTTGTTGTTATACTTAATGTATGATGAAGTACTTGATATACCCTACTGTTGTACTTGATACTCATTTTATTGTACTTAATGTCCTCACATGTTGTTAGTGTTATAAAAGAGTAGTTCATGTCATTGATGTTCATCATCATTGTAACTGATGTCCTGGCATGTTTCATTGGATATTCATTTTCATTGTACTTCATGTCCATGTGCCAAAGGAGGCTACAATTCACCCACTATCGTCATCAACAACAAAAGGAAGGGGCAAGAGAACAAAAGTACCTGTAGAGGTTGCAACGGAGAAGAAACCAATAGCACGACGATGCAAGTGTTGCGACAAAATTGCAATGCACGACATCTGAAATTGCCCAGAACGCTATAGATGACATGTTATTATTTCTAGATATGATTTTTGTGCGGGTTATGTATGAACATATATAGTTGGAGTGATGCTTTTTTGAGGGATTATTTGTGGTATGTATTTTATTATGTAGAATTATCATTGGAAGACATTTTGTTTCATTTGATGGAGACTTTTGCTTAGATGTGGACGCACGTTACTTCATATGCATTTTACCCCATCATATGAGGATTAAAGTATTGTAATTTGGAGGACACTCAGTTTCATTGGTGTGTACTTGATAAATTTTTATGTATTTGTAAAGAGTGGTGGGCATCCAGTTTTTAGATTGAGGACATCAAATATCTATAAACAGCACATTACGCATTTGGACTGAAGACATTATGTGCTGCATGCGGTGTCCCTATTCAAACATACTTGATGATTTAACGTATAGATGTAAACAATGTTCATCCTTCGATATCATTGTGGACATCCATTAATATCATCGCAGACATCCTTAATTACTTACATGAACTTCAATTAATATTTTGTAGTATTGTCATTGGATGACATTCAGTTTCATTCGATGTGGACTTTTGCTTGGATATGGACGCACTTCATATGCATTTTACCCCATCATGTGGGAATTTAAGTATTGTAATTTGGAGGACACTCAATTTCATTGGCATGTACTTGATATATTTTTATGCTTTTGTAAAGAGTGGTGAACATTCAGTTTTGAGACTAAGGATATCAAGTATTTGTAAACAGGACATCACGTATTTAGACTGAGGATATTATGTATTGAATGTGGTATCACCTATCCAAACATACTTGATGTGTTGCATGTGGTATCCCCCATTCAAACATACTTGATGACTAAACGTACAAATGTAAACAATGGTCATCCTTCAATATCATTGTGGACATCCATTAATATCATTGCAGCCATCATTAGTTGCCAATGCGGACTTTGACTATATATATATGTTTTATCGCACACATATGTGGATGACCAACGTGGAATTCTGTAAATATCACTGTGGACATCAAGCATTATAAATGCGATCTTCGCCGCATAAGACAAAAATGAGCTTTGTTAAATATCATTGGGGACATCAATCAATATTCTTACGGACATCATTAATTACCAATGTGGACTTAAAGTATATGCATAAGATACCAACAGACATCGTTCAAATGTCATTGTAGACATCATTCAATATTGTTGCGGACATTATTCATTAGTAACGTGGACATCAACCAACATAATCGCATACGTCATTCATTACCAATGTGGACGGCAAGTGCAACTGAACGAGAGACAAAAAAATGTCTACACTTGAATGTAAACGTATCCATCATGAGGTGATTTTTTGAACCAAATACATAATATGTTCTACTAATAGCGGAGAGAAAATATGGAAAAAAAACTAACCAACAATCCAACTGTTGTTCATGGCACTAACATGACAACCATTAAAAATGTTCTTAAAGTTCCACAATACACCATGTACTACGTAATTTGAAACCATGAGTGACCCATCTAACACCATTGAATCACATCGGCGAAAGTGACTTGGTTTCATCCCACGGAGAAGCCTTCCTATAAACAACAACGTTTCCATAGGCGGATCTCAAGCTAACGTAGGGGTGTCCATGGACACCCTTGGCCAAAGAAAAA